>VBVQ01005386.1:0-11910 GCA_011636635.1 Tetramorium simillimum | reverse complement strand
GGACATGTTTAGGAAATCTTGTGCTGTTTGAGATGTGTTTTATTTATACCAATTAATTCGTTATGATTTGTTATTTACATTTATTGATTCGGTATATAAAAGTATTAAGATCAGATTATTGAAAATTAAATATTTAACAAGTTATTTTGTATTTTTAAAATTAATATATAAAAAAAAGTGGATGTAGCACGGACACACACCAAAAAGCGATTTATCCACTGTGTCGGAAAGTGTTTGTGGCTACGTAGTTCTACATCCACGTTTGGCGCGGATGCTAAGCCAAATATCGGTCCCACGAAAAAAGCCGGGATGGCCGCTCTCAGATTTCTTTCTGCTGGCAGTGAATAATATCGGAACGCAACCTATGAATACCGGCCATTGATAACGATTATCGACGGTTCAGACATTCATCAGCGCACCGCCGGATGACGCGTGCAACGTGTGACGCCATCTTATGCACCACATGACCTCGTTGCCGTGTCCCGTGACCAGCTCACGTGAATTTCGACAAATTCAAACGTTTTTTTTTTTTCGGCGCTGAGGAATGGACATTTTGGAGCAGCAGCTTGAACAACAGGATGTCAGGTAGTGTTTACGTTAGATATCGATCGCTCGATATTGCAAACACCTATCCTTTCCGTCTCGCCCGAGGTCTCCTCAAGGTCATCGCTTAGTGCACAGTGCGCACTTAACTTACGGCCGTAGGACCGACAGACACATTTGTCGAAGTAATACACATAGCATGCAACCGCGTTAAGATAAGACGATATCACGACTAAGAACGTCTTATGTGATTTTGTAGTGCCAAGGATGATGGCGGTGGCCCGACGGGGATCGTTATAGAGGAAGCGGAGATAGTGGACTGTGAAGGTAAGAGCGAATTATATTTTCATTGAGAACCTTAGCCAGGATGTTCTTCCATTCACAAGTTTCATTAACATTGATGTTTAGATTTAATACGACTCGTACGATGAAAAACTATGAACGCAGCTTATTGTTGTGTATTCTGTTCCTCTCAGGGGAACCCGTTGGTGAGGATGAGATGCGTTATCCTGAGACGTTAGCGTATCGAGTTGTCCAGGTGAATGGCACAGCAGCTATACAGTCGGCTAATGAAATAGAACTGCCTGTGTCGCAGCCGGGGAATAATACTGTACAGGTTTTAACGTCACCTTTGAACGGCCAGTTTTATGTTATTGGGAATGCCAACGATGTCTTTACCACAGCTCAGGCATCGAGATCTTTGGTGCCGAGAGCAGCCACGTTGCAGATAGAAACCCCAAGGAATTGCACTACTGGCTTGAAAAAGGTTTGACATTACATTGTTACTTTGTATATAATTGGCACATTACTTGTTCTCTAGTGTGCAAAAAATATTTTTCTTTACTTTTTTTTTAGAGAGACGACAGGCGGAGAGCAACGCACAATGAAGTCGAGCGCCGGCGTAGAGATAAAATAAACAATTGGATTACTAAGTTGGGCAAGATCATCCCTGACTGCAATACCGGGAATAATACCACTGGTAGCAGCGGCAGTGCTGAAGGCAAAACCAACTATGAAACTCAGGTATAGCTAAGTGAGATTCTTGTTCTATAATCAAATACAAATGGCATTATGTTAACAGTATTGTTACTTTTCTATAATAGAGTAAAGGCGGTATCTTAGCAAGGGCCTGCGAGTACATAGGAGAATTGCGCGCTGCTAATCAAAGTCTGGGTCAATGTCTACGTGATAATGAGAAGCTACGGCAAGAAATCACAGCGCTGAAACAATTAGTTACCCAATTGAAACGTGAGAATGTTCAACTCAGAACGCAAATATCGTCATCGGCTGGTAGTACCGACGTATCGGTTGTACACCTGAGTCCTTAAGCTTCCTCTATTTCGTGAGTCAGTGATTCTCTTTCTGTAAATATTAGAATTTCTGAGTTGTCTTATCACACAAGGAAATCTAATATTACGTTCTCTGGCTATTGCACCGATCATCAGGTTTTAAAAAAATATCTTGAGTTCCAAAATCAAATTAGGTACTTCTAATAATATAGTCATAACTACACATTTATAATTGTAATATAAATATTATACCGCAAAAATTGCAAATTTCAAAATATGAATATTCTATAAACTAATTTTAAATATCAATTTTTACTCAGCAAAATTGTATTTTACACAATTTATTTCATCTTGTTAGTAACATTCAAAAGTTTCTGATCATAAAGTTTTTTAATTTTTTTTTTTTCAAAAATAAATATTGAAAAGGATAAGTGAATATTTCTATACATATTCTAATTCCTATAATACAATTGGAAATTGTAAGAAAGTCTAAAATAATAATTTTGTAATAATAAAGTGCAAAATACAATGCGAATAAAATTACGTGTAAACTTCTAAAGAAAGATCTTATCAAAAGATACTATTCTTATCAATTATTGCAGTAAGTAATGTAGTGTTACATGATTATAAATACGTGTACTGAAAGTTTTCAAATTTTTGAAAATTTACTTCTTTGTATATTATTTAATAATGAATTAGATGAAATGGAAAGTGTAGCAGCCGTGTAGTTATGACTGTTACATGAAAGACCTTTCTGGATGTCACACATAGACGCGACATGTCAATGTAACTGGCTTATGTTGAACCATCATGGCTGTGAGTATCAAAACATTGACATAGGTTTTTTTCCCCGAAAAATTTAATCAATGGTGCAGCCAAAATTATTCTGAGGAAGGAAGCAATTTGCATTGATTTAGAGTTTGCAGATAACGAAGCATAGGAACCGTGCAGAGTTCATTGACTTTTTTATTTTTAATACTGTTTTCATAATTATAGAATAAAATATCCGATAGGGTGAATTTAGGATTCAAATTGTAAATGTGATCAATTATACACATATGGACATATATGTATATTTGCGCATGTATGCATACACACTTTGAAAATCAACATACATATATGTGGCAATAACATATTTTTGTCAAAACAAGACATTCTACAGAAAAAAAGAGACATCAAACACCAACGTTAGATATCGGAATGTAATATACCGTTGATGTACATACCGCGAGGTTATTGTTATATAATGATAATAATAATTAAAACAAGCTCTATTAAGAGTGGTCTACGAAAACTTATTTGACATCATTAAATCCATATCCATCATCCTCTTGTGCATAATTTTATTGTGTTTTTTTTTTACATATCATACAATGGAAATGATATCGAAGTCAATGGAACATCGTGTGTACACGTTCTTTTCCCTTTCGTATTTATCTTCACGATATTGAAGACCCTGCACCTTGATCATTTGTCTAATGTATCGTGTACTCTGTGTATGTCCTTTTCTAAACTTTTTAAATCATGTTTATAACGTTAAAGTATAGTATAGCTTAATTATGCATAACAGTTGCGATTATCATTCATCGCACTTAAATAGTATATGTTACAATATTTAATACTCCATGATTCACAAATCTCTTTGCAAGGTAAGAACTGCCGTGTTATCCACGTGCCACATAACTGATAATTAAGAGTATCTTTGCATACCATAATTCTAATCTGCACGCATCACGACGCGACGGGCAGTCGTTTTATACTTTCGTTTATATTACACATTTACGGAAAACATATAGGAATATTAATTTCCTGGTTATTTGCACCTTTAACAAAGCGGAAAGAAAACGAAAGTATATTTCTGCGCAAAGGGTAAAATTACTTTCTCTGATAATATCTGATTAATTACAAGTGTAGCTCTGCTCTCAAGTCAAGCGAGTTAACTCTCAAGCAAGCGGAGCGTATCTTTAAATGTACGCTTCGAATTCGCATTTAAGAATGTCCCACTTTATTGTCACGATCGTCACGCATAACATGACATTCTCTCGAATATTTCGCTGCATGATAGTAAGTTTCAATGTAGCTTCTCTATTTACACTCAATCGCTTTTAAGGATGACGTACATTCGGCAAATAATATATGACATAATCGATAATGCTGCTTACAGAGTCGTATTTTTAGCAAGCTATCTGCAATTCACTAATTGGACCGGGACATTCTTAAATGTTAGAGCCAAATTACAGAACAATCAATATCTTAAAATTGCTTTTAACAAGTGACAAGTTAGGAATTTAGTCTTCTAAATTCCTGAACGCCTGTTGGATATCTTCGTGCAGTTGATCAAAATCTGACCTGATCTTGGCTTCACCGTCTTTAACAGGGTCCTAAAAGTTTCAGATAAATTTTTAATTAAAAAAAAGAAGAGATAAAATACGAAAAGACCAATCAGACTTTTGTTTAAAGTTACCCACCTTGAACTTCATAGAGCTCAACTGATAAAGGATATTGCCCATACTGTCCCTAATGACGTTCCATGTGATTTTGTTATCTGATTGAGCTGTCGATTCCACTGCGTGTCTTGCCATATCGTAGAATGCGATCATATTTCGCAGCATTCCCACAGTTTTGTAAAATGGACAAAAACGATCGTATGGCGAGTAGCTAAAAGAAATTTAAAAAAAGATTTAGAAAAGAATTAAGAAATTCTTTTAATATTTAACCGTTTGCAACATTGATGTAACATACGTAAAACTATTGTAAGACGAATGTCGTACCTGTTTTGTTGCAGAAAATCATCTTTCAGCAATTTTGCTACTTCGAGTGTTATTTTATCCGTTTCGGCGAGCGAAGCTTTGCCTACCAATTGCACAATTTCCGACAGATCCTCCTCCTCTTGCAAGATCTCTTTCACTTTTGTCCTCAGTGGAACGAATTCTGGGAAATTCTTGTCGTAGAAATCATCCAGTGCTCGTAAATACTTGCTGTATGATATAAGCCAATTGATAGACGGGAAGTGTTTGCGTTGCGCAAGTTTCTTATCCAAACCCCAGAATACCTACAAATTAAATAATTTGTTAAAAAATTAGTTCATTATTTTTTTTACTTTTTTATATGCAGATGTCCTTTGTACCTGTACAATACCGAGCGTTGCGCTGGTCACAGGATCAGAAAAGTCACCACCTGGCGGTGATACGGCACCGACGATACTAACAGATCCTTCACGATCTGGATTTCCCAAACATTTCACTCTACATAAAAATTAACATCCAATATTAGTCGCATTGACTAAACAAAATACTATTTAATATAAATTTTTTATAAGATTGTATACTTAATATTATATATTCACTGTGATATTATGATTTTTTGAGGAAGATACTTGATCATATTATTACTTGATTACTTTATATCTATAATAATATTGTACCTTCCGGCACGTTCGTAGAAGCTGGCTAAACGAGCACCAAGATAAGCAGGATAACCTGAATCAGCAGGCATTTCAGCTAAACGACCCGAAATTTCTCGGAGAGCTTCAGCCCAACGAGATGTCGAGTCCGCCATCATTGATACGTTGTAACCCATATCACGGAAATATTCAGACAGCGTAATACCTGCATCACAGACAACAGATTATTAATACAATTTCAACAAGTTGTATTTGTATTAACTACATTTGAATGAATTGATATGTGTTTTCCTCAATAACACATACATAATCGCACATACCAGTATAAATAGATGCTTCACGCGCGGCTACTGGCATGTTAGACGTATTGGCGACCAGAGCGGTACGTTTCATGATCGACTCGGTGACACCTTCGATCTCCACGGTCAACTCAGGGAAATCACGCAATACCTCAGACATCTCGTTACCACGTTCTCCGCAACCGACGTAAATGATCACATCGGAGTTAGAGTACTTAGACAAGGCCTGCGAGATGACGGTCTTGCCGCAACCGAAAGCACCAGGAATAGCCGTAGTTCCACCTTGGACGCATCTGTAATAGACGTGTTGCACACGTTAAAACAATATTTCTGGATACGTTCTACAACATGCTTATCCATGGTAAGGATTCTTACGGGAAGAGAGAGTCCAAGACTCGTTGGCCAGTGAGTAAAGGATGATTAGCTGGCAATTTTTCAGTGACCGGACGAGGTTGACGGACTGGCCACACCTGCATGCATGCAAACGTGAATTCACAATGAACAATTAATGAAAATTTTCATATATATTATCCTAAAAATATATTTTGTACCTGAAGCATAGTGTATTTCTGCCTCTCGCCATCGAATTCGGTCTCCAATACGACGTCCTACAAGGATATTACACACTTGTATAAATCTATGATATAAAGTATGAAATGAAATAACGTAATAAACAAAATCTTACGTCAACGGTGTAATTGCCAACGGGTGCGACATACGTGACCGTGCCTTTGCACTTGGGCGGCAGGATCATCCAATGCTTTACCAAAGTGTTCTCGTGCACGACGCCGTACAAGTCACCGCCCGTGATGTGGCTGCCGTTCTTCACATTATGCGGATTGAATTCCCAGGAAGCGGTACGCGAAAGCGCCGGTGTGTTGATGCCCTTCGGGATGTAGATCGAGCTCGTGAGTTCGTTGATGTCTTTCAAGGGACGTTGAATACCGTCGAAGATGCTGCCGAGGATGCCAGGGCCCAATTCGACGGACAGCGGCTTTCCGGTGCGAAGCACAGGATCACCGACTGTTACACCGCTTGTCTCTTCGTACACCTAAGTATGTTACGGGATTAGTCAAACTATTTCAGCGTTCTAAGATGAAACATAAATGTAGCTGACAACTTCTTACCTGTATTGTAGCCATGTCACCTTCCAATCTGATGATCTCTCCTACCAGCTCGTAATAACCAACTCGCACCAGCTCGTACATAGCTGATCCAGCCATTTTTTCCGCGGTGACGACTACAAAGAAAAATGTTTAGTAAAATGACTATAACAGAGTAAGAATTCTTCTCAAATATTCATGTGAGAAAAACTAACCAGGTCCGGATACTGCGTAGACATATCCGAACTTGCCCTCCCGCTCTTCATGTGCAATCTTCGGTAAACTGTGGTTCGTCATTTTGAACACTTAATTTATCTGAAAAAAGAAAAACATTTCTAATATATTATATAATTAAAATTTTATTTCGCAGAAGAATTAGAATTGGAAAATTATCCAGCTAAGAAGATTATAATTATATACTTTTTAAAATTTTTTACATCTTAAAATAAAATGTAGAATTTAAAAAGAGACAGAAGAGAATTAAATACATATACTTAGTAGATACTACAGAAAAGTAATATAAATTAAATAACATAGATTTAGAAATATCAAACTATAGATATTTTCTTGTTTTAAAACTCAATATTTAAATAATAATACATGACTCAATTGTCTTTTCATAAAATAAAGATTTTGTTTCATCGAGGTTTAAAAAAATATTTTAGATATTAAACATATTATATCTTATCACTGATTACATCTAACACAAGAATATAATTTTTATCTAATAATTTTTCAACCTCCAGCTACCTGCTATGAATTAAACGTCACAAAGGAAGGAAGGAAAACGTAAGGAAAACGAGTCGCTATCACGTAAGTGTCGTAAATTGCCATACGTGTGTAATCTTAATCGCCGCGGCTCAAGTCACACATGAATTTGCTCCAGTCAATTATTCGTCAAGAATATATTTTCTTTTCCCCATTCGCGCTTCAAGTTAAAACCAAAAACACCTGTTTCAATTTAAACGTATCAAATATAAGGGAACTCGGCGAACATAATGCAAGCGAATATAACACACCTGCCTCCTTAAATCAGCAATCTATTTTTCCAACCCAAAAGCCAACAGATAAATCGTTCGCCGCAGCTGAAGGAAAACGCAAGGCTGAAACACGGGACGAGCTAATCGTTACGTGCGGCCGAGGCGGACTGTCGAGGCGGAGTAGGCGCACGTCTGTCACACGCTGGCTGCGCGATTCACGTGAGCAGGCCGTTCAAAAAAATAGGCGTAGCCCCGCGAGGAGCGCGGCTGGCCCCGTCTTCTGCTAGGCGGCCGCTCCGTCGCGGAGCGGCCGCGGAGCGATCCACGCGGAGCGTCGCCGTCGGCCGGGGACGCTTCGCGCGACCGCCAGGCCGCGAATCGGCCGAGAACTCGGCGGATTCGCGCCCGATCGGGCGAGACGATGGCGCACGCGAAGTGCCCGCGGATCGATATGTAATGAAGCTCGCTCGCGGCACGGTACTCCGACGACGAAACGTTGACTCGGAGTCCGGTCGCGCGGCCGTGCGGACGTCGGCGGACGCGCCAGTTTACCCGGCCGCGGATACTCACGGCGTGTGGTGCGACGTTTTTTCCAGAGTGCGCCAAGTCCAGCCAGCGACGAGAACCGTGCCTGCCTCGCGAGTCCGTCCGGCCCGTAGCTGCTATCACAAGACAGGTCAGCTGACTGAGTCGCGTGCCGATCCTCAATTATCGGCTGCGCACGCATTTAGGACGGTATCCGCATGAGAGCGGCGGCGAATCGGCCCTGCGTTTGAATTCACGCCGAGATGGGAAATTTTTGCAATACCTAAATGCACAATTCTTTCCATTCACCGAATTTCGCAATAAATATCTTAAGATGATTCTGCAAAACGCATACCTTTTGCTAAATAGAATTGTACAATTATATGTAAATTTCTAATTTGTGAAATTAAAAAATGATTTCAGAATCGCATTTATATCATCGTTTTGATTTTTCTAATGGAATGGTTCAGTACAAAAATTAAGGTATACTCCTTACATTTATAAATTTTATTTACAAAATTAAATACTTAAGAAAATTTCTTCTCGCTGCTTCAATTTTTTTTGCTCTTTACAGTTAATATTTTCTAGATTTGCAAATAATTGTTTTGAATCAGGATAAACTGTCTTAATGAAAAGCACAAAATATAAATAAAGAATTTATTTTTTTACAATTTTTTTCGTATATAAATTGAACATATAATTTATGAAAGACACATATAATTTATGAAATATACAATATGTGTATTTCATGTGTATGAAACATTCAAATACAAGGCACGTGATATATGGTGAATTTCCAAGAATTTTGTTCCAAATTGTGAAAAACACTTCTTCACGATATAATTTAGAAACATAGAATAATTTAAATACATATCATTCACATTTAAAATACTTATGCGCTAAAAGATGTTTTTAAAAATAGATTTACATAAGATTTTTTAATATTATTATGTTTACATTTAGCATGAGATACTGCGTATTTAGATGTAAATTTGGTTTTAGCTAATATAAATTACTTATACTAACTTATCCGACATAAATTGTAAAAAATAAATTTCAATATTTAATGATATGTCAATACAAATCTGTGTGCCAAAGATTTTATTCTACTTTAAAGCTTAAACTATATTATTGTTATATCAGTCTATTGCTTAACAAGTGTATATTTGTCTATAAAAGTCGTGATTTAATGCTACATGCGTTATTGTGTGCGCACCATTTTTCTAATTTTTCTTTCTCGCATATTAGAATTTACTCTTCGTGATTTATCTGTGTAAACTAGAGTCCATATATATCATAAAGGCACTAGATAAGTTACCTAGCACCATATCAATTGCCTCAAGAATTGCAGTGATAATTTTCTTTAAAATCAAGTTACTGGACACACTTTGCGCATAGCACAAGCTCATGCCCCACTGCCTCAAATTCGCTTTACAATACTGCCAAACAAAAACAACAATTTGAAATAAAAAATCATCCATATTTCTGGAACGCTTCATTAACCTTACAGCGATCTCGAACAACTTCCTCAAGTAAGTTTCATTAATATTCATAGAACTCATCTCTCTTAACAGTGGTTCAAAATCAGGCACAATCGGTATTTTGTTGGTTTTGGGACAATCGTTGCTTATATATAACTTCGATAATAAATCACAAAGTACTCTTGCTAACTGATCAGCAATAAAATCATCATGGTTCAGTGAACCAGATGACCTATTCTGGTCGACCTCCATAAATATGCCCAGTCTTATAAGACGAGTAACATATTCGATAGGATCTAACAATAAGATACCATTGACTATTAATCTACCACGTTCGAACGACCACGCAATATTACGTGGAGTATTGTCTAATATCTTTTTACCGACTTTACCGACGTTAGTTTCAGATTGAGTAGACAATAGCTCTTGACGATTTCTTATGTAGCGTATCACTTCTGCATTCTCGGATATTTTACATACATTATTCTCAGCAGCTCTTCTCACAGCACGATTGTACTTGTAACGGAGACGTCTAGTGCCCAAATTCTCCTTGTATTCATTCATAACTCTACCTTGAGTACTCTCGATAATGTCGCTGGCGAATTGAACTTTTACTACGGAACCGCAGAAAAACATAAGATGCGTCGCCAAATTCAATGCATCTAAGACACTGACTGTCTTCTCTGTCATATACTTGTCTATCATATTGTAACCCTGATATAATATGCCAATACCATTGATGATCAAGTTGCCACCTTGTGCAGTATTAAACACCACTCTCGCTAAGCTGTTTACTGTCATGCCGCGTGCAGCAACATTGGAAATAATGGCTGATCCTCCCACCACTCCTAAACCAATTGTAGTACCGGCTATGCCGAGATAATGTGAGAATGCCTCTTTGTCAAAAACATGTATAGATTCTTCATGAACACTGCGGTCTATTAATTGTTGGGAGTTTCGGCCAAGTGACCAAGCGCCAGTCACACCAGTAGCAGCAAGACCTGATACATACGATATAATTAATATAATGATGTTTTATATATATGTTTTATATATATAATGATGTTTTATAATCTCGCATTAATCTTGCATAAATATGGGCACAAAAATGGTAAATTTTAATTTATCCAATTAATATTTAAATAAATAAATTTGATAAATTGATTTAACATCAATTATATATTGAAAGGTAATTTACCTGATATAATAACGACTGGTGCGAGAGGTGTGAAAAGCGCTGCGACACCCAAGCCAGCTGCACTTAATCCAACGACATTTGAAGCAATATCTATTCCATTGACAAGTAGTTTTTTCCATCTACATGCAGGAGACTCTATAATTTCCAGCCAAACCGTCGAATGATCCTCTGCAATTGGATAATCTAGATTTGGTTGATAGACACCATCTTTTGGAAGAACCATAGTGCATTTTGGTAAATTGTTATTTTCAGTATAATCCGCCCAATTTTTATATACTCTGGCATTGCTATCAATATACCATGTTTCATACTCTATTTCAACAGCTTTTGCTGTGTCTTCTTCTTTTGTGTTCTTTGTAGTTTTGGATTTTTTCTGAATCTTCTTTCTAATTTTAAAAATGGGGACAGGTGTTACGACAAACAGTTCCTGCTTTTCCTCTTCTTTTGTTTCTTTGTTTTCTGTGTTCTTTTTTTCTTCTTTCTTCTTAGGCTTTACATCCATTTTAAGACGGAACATCATATTATAAATTATACCAAAATAAATTGATTGGGAATCATCATCACTTTCTACTGCACATTTGCAGATCTTATCATATATCTTATCTATGATTTTTTCAGCTTCTTTATCATAACCCACTGTATCAGTTACATCTGTATCGTTTAAATCTTCTGTCTTACAAAAACAACAACAGTTTTCAATTTCACCTTTCGGCAGCCCATAAAGTGAATATCCAATATTCTGTTTTAGATATTTATACTCATCACTTTTATAGATTATGTATTCAGGAAGAAGTTCGTACAAGCATTGTTGTTGTTCCTCAGCGAGAGTTTTCATCTCTTCCTGAAAAATAAATATATCCTTAACAACAAGCTGCAACATTTTTGTGTTTCTTCAAATTACTTAAGGATAAATATGAAAGAATTTTTTATCAATTAAATTCAAGTCTCAGATTGTATTTTTGCAGCAATAGAGATAAACAAAATGAATATAATTAATTGATGTTAGGAAAATGAACGTAATGTAAAAATTTATCGGTAATTCAGTTTAAAGTTTCAAAAGAAAACTTACCCAAAGTATATCTGTAACTT
>VBVQ01005385.1:0-11910 GCA_011636635.1 Tetramorium simillimum | reverse complement strand
CTCCCTCCCTCTCTCTCTCTCTCTCTCTCTCTCTCTCTCTCTCTTTCTCGACTGACCACCGTTAAACTTACGGCTACTGTCAAGCGACATTGTCTCGACGCGCCAAAGTTAACCGTGAAAGCGTTGCTTTCGTCTCGCTCACAAACCCGACACGGAAGACTTCGTTCCTGCGACTGGTCGCTAAGTGAATACAGACATGATGGTCAGACATGACAATAAGTCTGTTTTCTTCGTGCTCAATACATTTTCTATTTCATTTTCTTTTATCTCTGTCCTTTTAGTAATAATGTTCTTTTTCTACAGATTAGATCTGTCTTCTTTTGAAAGATTTTGAAAGAGAAAGATTTAATTAGTGCCAGAAAAATTTTCGTTAAACTTGATAATCGATACTTTTGCAAATCTAACAATTACAGTTTTTAAAAGCTACAGTTTTATTACATTAGTAATTAAAAAAAATAATTTAGTAAAACTATAGTTTAATTAAATTAGTAACTTAAGAGGATTACAACTTTAGAAAAAAAGAGATGAAAAAAATAGAGTATTAGCTCTCGCGTCTTCTCACTTAACGTGATTGATATACTGAATCATATTAAATTGTAACGTGACTGACGCAGAAAAGGATAACTTCTTAACAGAAACAGAAAGTACAAGCTGTCGGACAACTCCATGGTGTCGTTACCTACTTGTCATTCTATAATTTATAGGCTTACATACATAGAATATCCTATCATTACCTTTCCTTTTCCGCCTTTTCTATTAGCTCTTCAGATATGACATGCACGCGTATGTTATTTGCGGTGTCTGGAAAAAAGCGCAGTCTCACGCAGTGAGCGTTATATCGAGCGTTATTGACAGGTTCCTATTACCATTGAGTTTCTCTCTGGATGTATGCGTATGCATGTATATGCTCACACGATATTTTTCTCCGTATCTACATAGAGAGTAATCATAAAAAAATTATTAGCCTTATATTTCTTTCTATACTTAATCCTCAACGACCGCAATAACATGCATTTTGATATCACAATCAGCATAATGGACATTTTATCAAGTGTAGGAAAATATATCAACTCGTGTTGTTGACTTTATCTTTATGATGACACTTATGCTTATGAATATTGTGGCTACTTAAAAAAATCAAGCCGATCGAAATTAGCCTTAAGTGGCCTAATTTTATTAAGAATATTTTGTAGCATTCCGTATTTATTGTGGCATTTCCGTATTTATAAAGACCGGATCTGATGATGGACAATCCGGCGCCAAACTTATATAGACGGCCGCGCTATTAGTTCTGCTGGAGCAAAGAAAGGGATCGAAAGATCGCGTAGCGACAGAACAGATTTACGAGCCATAAAGGCTCGTCCAACAATCGGTGTTCTGCGTACGCGTGTTGTTCCGAACGAGTCAACGCCATGGGCGTCGACAAGAGTTTTCTAAAAATCTAGTAACTATAATTATGTCAGCAGGAATTAATTTTGTTGTGTTAATTTTATTATTAAATTTATATTAACATATTGTTTTATCAAAATAAAATAGGGATAATATATTTCGTTAAAATTTACGTTTTTTTTGAGTGATGCAAGTAAAATTTCACTTATTTATTGAATCTGATTAATTAATTTTTAAGATAGTACATTTTTAAGATTTGAGAAAATTTTTCTTAGACATTCACAAAAATCTTGATAAATATATTTTTTTAATTTATTCTTGAAATATTATTGAAATATGTGCTACAATCTTTCTACATAAAAGAAATTTCGAGTACAAGTTATTAGATTTAACTTTTATTGCTTATATTTTAACAGACTAATTATAAAAAATAAGATCATTGTATAATAATTTATTAATATATTTATTTATATCGCGAGATACATGAAGCACGGAGTATGTCGCGATTGAAGAATTTACCTAATTATACACTTGTTTAATATTCTCTATTCTTTTGCGGTGAACTAAAAAAAATCGCCACCCGCATCGCGACGCTCATGGCATCCCCTCGCTTCCGAAAAAATAATATCCCGGCGGTTCGCCGTAACGACGCATGACGCCGGATTCGGCACTAAGTTTCTACGAGGCGCCAATATCTTTTTAATAGCTCGGAAACGCGCGGAGATTAAGTGACCGCTAAGCGAATTTACGAGCGAAAAGGTCCCGACCTGTCATCAGCGTCTGGTGTGCGTATTTCTAGCTGAGGACAACGGCGGGGTGGCGAACGCAAATTGCCAAGGAGCGGAAGTCGTCACGCGAGCTTCTCAGAATCGATATAGCTTTCAACGTCTATATTAGCGCCTCGCCGTTGTTTTTACCCGGGCGAATTTCAGGCGCGAGGGGATCCCGGAATCCCTGCTCGGTCCAGAATTGAAGCAATAAGTTGAGGAAAGATCTATCCACCTTACCTCGACAGAATCGTCCTTCTCCTTTTTTCCCCTCTTCCTTTTGCACGGTGATCTTCCGCTCGAGAAACAATGTCATTTAAGCAGAAGAAATTTCTCATCAAACAAAAATGTCTGTTTATTCTCCTGATAACGTAAAAATGCATCGTAATACTTTTTCTAACTCGGCGCACTAAAAATATTTTTCTATAGAATTCTACGAAAGCAAATAACGCAAGTTAAATCTGAGTCGAAATGTTAAATTAATGTTAACAGCGGCCGAATTAAAAGAGCATTTGCGTTTTAATTACGATTTAATTACGATTATCGACAAGTTGGGGGGAACATCCTTAGCTACAAACCAATAATTTGAGCAGGCAGTCATCAAACGATCATAATTAATTATACGTTTACCTGAAGACAGGAAAGTCTTCAGTGAGTACTCGCATGCAGTTAAGATCGTTAATTACATGGTTTTATACAGAGGTTGCTTTCAAGAATCTGATCTTAATTTTAAAGACAAATTCTTTACTGAAACCCGGAATGCTGTAATGTGTCTACATTATAATAAGATAGGTCATTGAATTCGAAGATCGAAAATTGTAAGATACAGGTCAATGTACTCGGTGTTACCGAGACCGAGACACTTTTTTCGAAGAAATTTGAAATACATAAAAGAATCATAATTGCATGCGCCGTATAGTCCAGTGATTTTTGTGCGTTTCGAAATTAATCGAAAAAATATATCTGAATCTTATTGTATACGCGACGTTAGGCGCCCCTAAAAAAATAGCGCTGCCATACCATGCCTAATTCCCTCAGTGTGTTACGTCGCCTCTGGACATCATCTTTCCTTCTTAGTCATCTCTTCCCTAAATTTAGTCTCCTCGGTTTAACGTAAAATTCGTGCGTGTAAATTCGCACGGTTGGGAAGATCACGTTCGTCGCTCGTTGCGGTACGCGAGAGGACAAAAAGCGACTCCCGCGCGTCACGTTGCGTCGGCTTTCATGACAGAAAGATGAGTGAAAAGAATCGCCTGCGGAGAGCGGGTAACCGAGCGAGCAGGTCAGGTAGGAGGTCCATTTGCTGAAATAATGATAACCGCGTAATGAGACGACGGCCGCGTCGGTGGCGGCGGCGGCCGGGAGACGGTTGGAATTATTAGCCGCGTTTCCCGGTATCGGGGGCGATGGGACGTTTCCCCCGTTCCCCCGTTGCGCTGCGCCGTCGTTTGTGCATCCCGCGCAAACGAGTGTCATCGGTAGGTACTCGTAAAAACGGGGCGCGCGGAAAAAGAGCTAATGCCGGGGGATTCTTGAAGAAGGAGGATTCCGTCATTGTGACCGGAACCTTACGAAGGAACTAGCGTACCGTCGCATTCTTTCCGCGTGCGCGCGAGCAACAAGCAAACGTAAATTTCTGCGCTTCTTTATGCCCGGCCGGACGTTTAAAATCCACTTTGGTCTGTCCGGTCGCGCACAATAGGACCACCCAACGAAGGAGTCGTTTGCGAGAGGAGCTTTCGGTCGGCCGATTAAAATTATATGTCGTTCGCTCGTGGCGATGCGGTGTCACGTGATAACCGGACAAATAATTGCGTCCAGTTTCATTTCTTTTAGCCTCTTTTCTATTTTATAAATAACTCTGGAAGAGATAGAAATTTAAGCTAACTGTAAATTATTCCTAATAAAATAGGAATAATTAAATATTTTCATATTCTTAATGAAATTCCAAATATTTTTATTCAAATAAATGTTTATTAAAACAATATTAAACAGAATATCATTTTTAATATTTTTCAATCTTTTTTACGTAAAGAATCTTTTAAAAATGTTAACATATATTTAAAAAATTCAAGACTAACGTATATTTTGAGAATTCAAGAGAGCAAATTTTAAACTTAAATTTAAAATAATTTTCTTAACAAGAAAGTTTACAGATCATTTTTCTCGTGCTCCATTCTTGAATTTTTGTTTCTTTAATACTATGTCGCTATACGATTACGCTGAATTCGAGAATAAAATTAAAAATTTAGCGCGATTCGCTATAAACGCGATAGTATCTTACAGATGATCTGCTCGATCTACATTTGCCTATATTTGGTACATGTTCAAGCGCGGCGAAATGTCCTTGAGACGGTGCGATGGGATGCCGCATTTTCTTCGATGAAGGGCAGTGGAGTATCTCGCGAGAGTGAGAGGGCAGGAGGGAGGGAAGAAGCGGGGAGATAACGCGTTTTTAATGCGCGTCGTCGAGCATTACGATTTCAAACGCAGTAATAGAGGGACCTCCGCGCGCGGAATGCTCATTCTTGTTAGGGCGTACTTGCCCCGACGTTCGCGCCACGTTTCGCATCCCGTTTGTAATGCGCGTTTAATTGTGCGCGCGGAGCCCACGACTTAATGAAGGGAATCAATCTTGCTCGCGCCGTATTCATCTCAATTCCAAGCGCTGCGCGTCCGCTACGTTTTGTTCTCGATTTCAATCATCGGGACGATTCAACCGATTCAGCCCGGCGTCTAATCACAGGCGAGTGATCGCCTGAAAAATCCAAATGCAAAAGCGTTTAAATTGTATTCCAAAAAATTGAAGAAAATGATCTTAAAGTTGTTACGACAAGAATCACAATTAACTATACTGTAAGAATTTGAAGAATCGATCGCAGACGCATTTTATTATTTTGTCAGAAATCGTGAAATATTTTACGCCAAAGTGATAATCACGCTAACGATGATATTGCATGACCTAAAAATGTCCGTCTTCTGCAACGGAGAACGCACTTTTCATCGTGCAGTATTTTTAGCTCAAGCGATTTATTATTTTCGGCTGCGCTCTCGCCGCTGAAGAATTATCGCATTATTCGGTGCAGCGGCGAGCGATGTATGCAAGGCTATTGGAAAGACAGGCGCATTGTACCTGCGAAATCGATCTGGGCAGCCTTCGCCGACGCGTTTTCGCAACGCGTATGCGCGTGGGTCTCGTTTCATGTGCGACGATAATGCGGAGAAGGTAAAAGGGAGGATGAAAGGAGGTGCAGCCGGGCAAGGTAGAAGCAAGGAATTTCTATCTGCTGACGGTCCACCACGGTCCACTTTTGATGCTACTATCACTTTCATTTATATTTTTCGAAGTATTAATATTGATCAGACACTCTTAATTAGACGAGCGTTTTATGTAGAACACGTTGCAATGTTAATTATTACTTAAGATTAATACTGCTAAAATGAGACATTCGCAATTTACATAAAGAAATCGTAGGCTTACTTGGAAAAGGTATTAAATCCAATATCGAAAATAAATGATTAATTTTACAAAGCCACTGCACGCAAGCAGCGTGACAGTTGAAATTTGTTTATTAAGTCAAAATCTTTTGAATAAGCTTACATCGCGCTATATGTTATCAGTGTGACGGAGTATTAATAGTGATACTTCTTTCGTGGCATCTACTTATCGAGTTTAATGCCATTTCCATGTAAGCCCACAAGAAGATGAAGTGCACAAATATTATTATTCGATTCGATCGAGAGGAATTGCAAAGTGCATTATATTGCCGATCGCATCTTGGAGAAGCGCATCGTGCCTGTCGCCGTGGCGATAAACGAGTTTATCAACCGCCTCACAATTAGCCGCTCTTCATGAAGGCATTTCAGCGTGGGCACTGTCGCTCTAACGGGTCGTGTGTCGTGCGCGGTGAGAGATGATAGATAGGAAAAGGGAGAAAGAGAACGAGAGAGAAAGCGAGAGAGGAAGAGGGGAAAAGGGTAGGATAGAGAATAAAAAGAAAGAAAATTCGCGCGTAGGGAGTGCAGCGAATGGACAAGGAGGCGGACGCCTCCGACGTATATTTCTGTGACATCGAGACGCTCGTAAGCTACTTAGGACTTAGCTTAGCCACGGTCATCCGTAGGTGTGTACGCGGCTTTACTCCATAACGACGTCCTTGCACCTTCCCACACGGAGGACGTTTTATAGCGCCAATGTGCGCTCGTTACGCTTTCGCTCGACGGCGCACCATGCCGCGTTATTGGGAATGAAAATCAAAGCGGCGGATCTTTCTGATGTTGGAGCAGAACTACTGGACAGATAGAAATAAAATGGAATAAAAAAAAATAACAGGCGTACAAATAATTGGAGATATACATTTAATGTGATATTGACATACTATTACATATAATTCCTATGGGAATCAAATCTATACGTAATAAAATAATATTTACTAGCATTGATCAATGTAATTAAACGTTAAGCAACATATATTAGGATATAAATTTAATATCAATTAACAATTACAATTAAAGAATTACGAGCAAGTAACATAAATAATGAATTTATGAAAAATAGAGAAGAGATTGAACAAGATAGATATTTGAGACATATAATTTTAGATATAATTTTGACCTCCTTTTTTGGGGACAATATAAAAGGAAGTTAATGAAAGAGGAAAAAAGAGAGGAAATTCAATTTACGGCAAACAGAATTATATAATCCGCATGTGTATATATTTAATCATTTGGCACATCTCATCGCGACACATATCATTTCGTGTCTATGAGCTTATGTAATCGCGCCGCTGCAGAGCGAGACGGGATGAGTTTTTGCGAGTTCCGCGGGCATTTCGCGCGATTCTCGCTTACGGTACGTAATTTAGAATCGCAACGGCATAAAAACGGTCATACGCTTTTGACTACCCTAGGCGCGCGGGTATTGAAACGGCTGTAAATTACTGAGCGACTGCCGCATCGGCGCTATTGACGGCTCTAAAATGTTGCCCTGATGACTTAACTGGAAACTCTAAACCAGTTTCTAATGACTTTTTGCGGTGGGACGGAGCGACCGGCGACAAAGATGAGAAAAACATGCGGTCCACGACGAGTAAGGCACGAAGATGCGTGTTTATTACACTGCTCCGAATGTACCGCTTGAATTATTAAGAAATGTCGTAGCATCAAAGGCCAGCTAGACCACCAAGATGAAAGGGAGCAGCTGAGAACGCGGGTTATGTGTATGTTTCCACGTTGCAAACAGGTCTATCGAATATTTGAAATATACATTATTGCATAGAGCAGATATTTCCGCTAAAAAATGGAGAAAGAGAGAAAGAACGGAAAAAAAGAGAACGCGCAATATCCTGTTGCAGCTATTGTGATTGCTATTTACGTTTTGTTCTACTATTTTTTATTTATAGTCTGTGCTAATTTAGTTATTCCAAAACAGAGAGAGAGAGAGAGAGAGAGAGAAACAAAGAGAGAAAAAACAATTTGCAATCTTGTGCAAGTTATTTCACGGTGAAAAGATCGAAGGCTAAATACTTTTGCTGTTTAAAATAACATGATGTTGGTTTCTTTGAAATTGGCAATCAATTCGACAAGTATCGGAGCCCAAGGTTATATCGCGCGTAAAATATCTTTTGAACAGTTTATACAGTCATCCCGCTGCGTCAGTATTTCTGCAAACATTATATATTTTTTACAACAAGCTGATGATAGAGTGTTCAAATTTTTATAGATTCACATTACATTAGCATTTTTAAATAAAATTTATTTTATAATTTATTTTATGAAACAATTTAAATACATTAATATGTATGATTTTCTGTTTTGTCATTAGTACAAAAAATTTATATTTAACTTAATCGAGGTATTTAAATAAGAATAAGCCAACTTACTTATGCATGATAGTTCGTATATTTATGAATATCAGTTATGAAGTTATAAAACCTTCGGAATTATTTATATTTAAATTTATCAGAAGGTTATTATATCGCTGTCTTAAAAATAATTTTAATCGCGAAAAGCGAAAACAGAAAACCAGCCAGAAGTTCACGGTATCGCGGAGATCGCTGTCGAAGTTTAACGGAGACGAGGAAAGATCGAGGAAGTGGAACGCGTCGGTGCAGCAATCCCGTATGCGAGTTATCTCGCGCAGTCTAAGGTCGAGGGTCGTTCCTCTTCTCGACGAAAAGTGAGCCATTCGCTGCCTCGCGCATCCTCGTGCCCGCAAAGACATAGAAACGGCAGCGCAGTCGATACTATAAGGTTAAAGGTCGTCGTGGTCGTTGCAAAGCATATCCACTTCGAGGTTCGCGATTTCATTCCGAGGACAATGGCCCGTTTCTCACATCCGTGAACTTCGTGACACGGCAACTCAGAATTCTCGATTCTTACCGATCAATCAATCTTGCCTCTCGATACGATTGATGGTATTATTTTTCTGTTGTCGAAATTTATAAACGTAAATAAAGTCTTTGTTTCTTTCTACTATAAATATCAGATGCGCTAAAAAATACTATAGTCACTAAAAAATTAACATATAAGCCTCAATTAATTCTCTAATACTCTTTTTTTTTATCTGAAAGTGCGCGTATATATTATATCTTTAGATAACATGAAAATTCAATGATTCATTAGGCTACACCCAGAAAAAAAATTTTTTTATATACGTAGAATCCTCTAAATTTTAAAAGATTTTACTTTTATATAGGCCTCAAGAGGATTCCTCTGAAATCAAGAGAAAAGCAGTAAAAACAAAATATTTTTTACTTTATTGAAAGAGGAATATGTTTGCAGTACAACAGTAAACTTAGAATAAGAAATTATAGAAAAAAAATCACTTTTAATGTAAAATTCTTTTTCTTGGGTGTAAGCTCGAAGCTAAAGATCAGCCGCGAATTGCAGGGCGAAAACCTCATCATCGTTTCATCCCGCGGGAACGGCAGCGGTCGCGGACACGTGTCGTGGGTCGAAGGTAGCGACGACTTCGTACTGTACGCCCACTTCCAGGTAGTACATCACGGAGGTGAATATCGCCGGTATGATTGATAGATCGATGCGCGCGTGTCTCGCCCCGGGGCCGCGGCGCGGTGGCCCATACGGGCGCGTGCGGGCGACGACGAGAAGAGGGACCCCCTCCGTACAAAGAGAAAGGGGGAAGAGACCTCTCGGCGCGCGAAGTCATAAGGTTAACTATTGTGGTGTACACGCCGCGGAGACACGACTACCACGCGAGCCCGGCCAGGGTGAAAGTTTACGCCGCGTTTCTCTCCCTCGCGGGCACGCGCGCGCAACGCGCGCCGCGCCGCGCCGTCCCGCTGAAGATGATGCGCCTTGGATGTGGTCTGCGGTTCCGCGTGCGGTTTCTGAGCACACATCTCATTACTTACCTACGCTTACCCGCTGAACACATATCTTATTACTTACAATCGTAAATCGCCGGGGATCTTTTATTTGCGATATTCAATTAACGCTTCCTGTAAGCACACACATCTCGCGTTAAATCTATTATCTCGATGATAATAATAGTAGTAACGGCTGTTCTGATTAATGTAGCAATTGTAATCAAATGTAGGTATATAACTGTCGCTATAAATTATGCTATGGTATTTGCAATATCGGGAGCCAATATTTTATGAAATTGAATGTGTATGTCTTAACGGTACTATCCGATATGGCATATATTTAACAGATGAGTGCAACATATTTATTTATATCTTTTTTTAATGTACAAATATCTAACTTTTTATTTTAGTTCTTTTCGAAAAATTATCAATATAATTTATGTGAAGGGCACCGTCTTATTATACTGTCTCATTATACTAGCAGATATTGGCTTAATTGCGTCACATGTGACAATTCTCTACACTAAAACACGAAAAAGTTTTTAATACTAATCGTTTACTATCTTACTTAATTGTTTCGAGGAAATATTATCAACTATTATTAGGCAATATCGTGCTATTTACATCGGACTAATGTACAAGTCAGATACTCTTGCGTTATTATTTTGAATAAATACGCATAATTATCGTTGTAAATTACGCTATAATTACGTTCCGGAGTATAAATTGCTTACAATTTGAAACATTAACAGCTAAAAATTTTCCTACTATTTATATTTTTATATTATATATTATATTATATATTTAAAAGTAACTATGGAAATTATTTTCTCAAAACTTATGTTATGACGCATGCATATTAAGTAATTTTTTTGCAACAAGTTACCTAACTTTTTCCGATAAAAAAACATTATTGCCATATTTCGTAAAACATATTCTGCACAAGTGTCATTTGAACTTTTTCGTGTTTTAATGTAGAGACAGAATTGTCACATGTGACGCAATTAAATAAATCATAACTTTCTTACAATTTTATACATTCAATTAAAACAGTAAATGGAATATTTTTTTATTTGTCTTTGTTGCATTATCAGGAAAAATTAAACGATAAATAATTAAATAATAAATCTAGAAATAATTTTATTACATTGTTTTCAATATTTGATCTTGTTTGCCATCCCGAGATGAGAAGAGGCATCTTGCGTCGTCATTGTGTAGAAATGATTACGCGGAAGGTTTCGCGTTTCTCATTTGTCTCATATGAGAGGTTTGCGTGTACTCCGGAATGTCGCTCCTGCGGCGAAGTACCAGTCCAACTAAACGCTTCTCGGTTAATTGACTAAGGCGCCTAATTAATTAAATGCCGTCCCCGTGGTGCATTTGCTTAATTGCTAAGCCTCGTCTCGCGGTCAACGAACGTTTCGTACCAATGCTGCTCGTATAACTTTTTGGCTCTAGTCTATCGCACACATTACACACAACTGTCCTTCGTAGAGACGAAAATAAAACACAGTTATGTAATCTCTAGTTTTTACGCTTTAATTGTAACAAGAAATTAACTTTATTATAATGTCTATTATGAATCAAAAATTATATATTTGCGATTGTTATCTTTAATATAAATATTATTTATAAGAAAAGATTAATAGTAAATAATTAATAAATTTAGTTAAATTATACATCGAAAAATCTGACCTTACATTTTTCAAAGAGATTGTCAGAATAATAAAAGTGTAATAAAGATACTTTAATAGGTCTTTTAAAAATGATTAACTGATGGCACACGTAACATTGTGCAAGAAATTCTGGCGGTGTCATGAACATGGCGCACAATTTAATGTGCGATTACGCGACACGAAGGCTACGCTTGCCGCGCGATCGCATTAATTTCATAATTTAAATGACGCCTACCACGACCCTCTTCAGAACCCTGCCCTCTCCCGACATCGTGGGCAATTCATAGCGCGAGAATCCCCGCAGCGGATTACAATAGCGGCTCCAGTTTCCACCACAAAGTCACTCGTATTCATGCGACATAATTAATAGCAGCGACGGGGTCATCTGAAATACCAGAAGGATGTGTCCATGAATTTTAAAGTGAATTTATACGTCTCGGTTTTAATGATCGTCCAAAACGAGTTACTTACAGCTAAGAAAATGAATGATTGTAGACGTACGTCATTAAGATTAATTTATTAAGATTAAATTGTGTAGCGCACAACGTGCTTCCATGGACATTCATCTTTTCTCAAAAAGTTTTTTTCGTAAAATAATTACAGTAATTACGAACGTAATTAAGCGCGGAGAACACATCCATTGTTATATTATTTATTTGCGGGTATATGAGTTAAGGTGGTTGTTCAGTGACTCTCTAGTCAATACCGCTACCTATGTGAAACTTTTTCAAATTCATTGTAATGATT
>VBVQ01005384.1:0-11915 GCA_011636635.1 Tetramorium simillimum | reverse complement strand
CCCCTGCTCCGTGCGCGCGTCAGCGTGCTCTCCCCCCCCTCTCTCTCTCTCTCTCTCTCCTGCCATCTTCCTCCGACACCCTCTAATTTATCCGCTCGCCCCGTTCTAGCGAGCGGCGCGGTCTTCCCCTCTCCCTCGCTCGCGCTCCCCGCAGTCTAGCTATCGCGCGGCGCGCAATAACTACCCCCCATGACTCTCGAAGCGTGACTCCGAAGCGTTCTTTCTCTTTATCTTACTCCCCGCCGCGGTTCTCCCTCTTTCTCGCCATCGCGCTCCTACTCTCTCGCCGTATGAGCGAGCAAATGCGCGAGCATACGTACGTGTACGTATACATGTGTGCATGTATGTGTGTGTGTTACGCGTGTGCGAGCGAGCCTCTCCTCGTCCGTGTGACCTGCGGTTTCTCCGGCGTTTTCCTACCCTTAGTAGTGCAAGCACAGTGCATCTATCCGCCGCGGCCCGTCACTCGCCGCGAAGCGTATCGCAGGACACGAGGGTGCTTGCGCGCCGCTCTCTTTCTAACGCGAGCGCGCGACCGGACGCATTGTCAGCGCGCGCCGACGCTCTAACGACACGCGCGCGAGTCGAAATTCCGACGCGACGCGACGCGACGCGACGCGAGCACATCGTCGTCGCCTGTACGGACCGATGTGACCCTCTTACGAGCTACAAATTCCAACAATTGGACATACATCCGAGTTCCTTCCAATTTTGTCGTGTCCTTGACGTCGCCGCGAAAGTCCCAGCGGTTTCCAGTCCAGATTGGGAGAAGAGTCGTGTGTCGCGATTTACGAGTCAGCCGTGGTAACGGGTCCGATACGACGTCGGTTTGTGACGAGTGATTGGCGATCAGTGGAAGTGACTGGAGAAAAGTGACGGCACCACCTCGCCTCGGTGTGTTACTCACGCGGGAACGCTTTACCCGCTCACGCGGGTGGACGGTGGAGAGCGGCGGCGAGCGAAAAGGAGAGGAGAAGTTGCGTGTCAGACTGGAGCGGGCGTGTAGTGGTGAAAAAGGAGAGAGTAAGAGAGAAAAGGGGAAGAGAGAGAGGAGTGAAGACAGAAAGAGGGGGATGTGGTAGGTGGCGGAAGGACGATAGGGGGAGAGGGCGATTCCGCGAAGGGTGGGCCGTCCAAGTGTCTTGTCTCCTATCATCCTGTCGTCCAGGGTATCGCTTACGAATGTCGCGCGATCGAGCGATCCGTCTGCGATCCACGACGACGCGCGAGGACGTCCTGGCGACGGCCGCGCTTCGACTACCGACGAGCCGCGCGATCAGCCTCGTCTGAGTCAACGCGCCGTGTGCTACGTACCTGTGTGTCGTCCTGATATGCGATTGTCCGAGGTGGACAGTCGCCGCCGGGTCGCGTCGCGCGAGACCACCGAGACGGCGGGCACCACTTAACCGTCGGGCACCCCACGAGCGCGTAAACGACGACCGAAGCGGGCTACCATCGGGCACCGGGAAAGAGCCTCCAGCCTCGCGCGTCAAGGGCCGCGTATCGGGCTAGCTGGGCTAGCCGCGGAAGAAGTGCCGCAGCGGGAAGTCTCCCCGGACCGGCCGGCACGAAGGATGTCCGGCGAGACGGAGATTGAAGTGTCGGTCGTGTCGGAAGAGGATCTGGAGCTGGAGGGCTCCAGGAGCAGCTCCACGCCGGCGGAGCTGCTGCTGCAGGAGAAGAACGGCAAGTCCGGCTGCGGCCTGAGCAACCACCACCACTCGTTCAGCTTCGACACGGTGAGCAAGCCGGCGCTCAGGCCCGCCTGCAATCCGCAGTACACGTCCTTCAGCATCTCCAGCATTCTCGGCAGGCCGGAATCGCCGCCGGTCGACTCGACGACCTCCACGGGGTCCGGCGAGAGGCAGTCGTCGGACGTCGACAGGACGTCGCCGCTGCCGCCGGCCAACTCGCAGAACTCGCAGAGGATCCCGCAGTCGTGCGGCAGCCCCGGCAGGATCTCCTCCTCGCCCACATCCCTCAGACTGTCCGGCGGTCAACGCAGCGGACTGTCCGCGACCGGTCACCCCGGACTGGAGCCCAGGGCGAATTCCGCGGGTATCGGTATTGGATGTGCTACCAGTGCTACCAGTCCGGCCGCGACCTTCTCGCCGCCCGGCGATGCCTCTACCAATCCACTACTAGGACACCAGGCGTCGGCGGATCTCGCGATGCTATCAAGGTACGTAGCCTTGAACTCTCGGTTTTCGTCAATTCCCTTGGAGATGACAGACGAAATGTTGATTGGCACGGATTAATATCATCGCGTTTCTAATTTAGAGAAATTTCGCGAGAAGAATAGAGCTGTAGATATAAGCAAAAGTCTTGAGCAATGAAGCATCCAAGTAGTTTATACAAAACGCAACATTTTATCACTCAATCTACATGTTTGATTAAACGTTTTTCACGATTTGCAACACGTCTCGCAAACAATTTGTTATTTCTTTAAATATATTGTGAACAAACAAAATTATTCTCAAACATTACTGTGATTATATTGAAAATGGTGAATCACCGAATGTCAAATTACGCAATTGTCATCGCTCGAAAATGTATGATTTACATAATACAGCTGTCTCACATTACGTAGTGTCTATGAATATATAAAAGACCGAAGCAACGAATGACTGTTCTGTCAATTGAGTGACTTCTGCATTATTTACTTACGGCCGGGAAATATTTTTAAACTGAATACAAGATTTGGATGACGTCAATGGATTTTACATGTGTCTGAGAACTAAAATATAATAGAATGTATCAGATGTCTCGCACTTTCATTCGAATATAGTTTCTTTAAAGACGCTTGTTTTCCATAACAAAAAAGAATTGCACATTTCCATCGGTCGCTTCAATTTTCAACATTGCATATTCTAATATTTACGTCTCTTCAAATCTTACTGCTAGGAAAAAGCAAAGTGTATTCGAGCTTAGCTGAGAAATAGCTGAGAAATTTTTTTTTTTTGGTCTTCTCGACTCTTCGATTCTCTTCAATTTTAATTGGTTATTGAAACCTCAAAAGTTGTTTACGCTTAAGAACCGTCGAAGCAATCAGTCTTCTTTCTCTTTTAACTTGACACGATCGCGATTTCCGTGACATCCTGTAAGTATATACGTAACATAATCGCGCGACGCGGGGAGCCCGTGAAAGTGAAGCCCGTGTTGCTAAATTAATTCTTAAAAACGATTAGCGCAGTGGAAGCTTCGCGTCATTCTCACGAACGCTTTCTTACGCGCCTCATGGAGAATAAAGTGGCAACAACAACTCCGATTTCGCAACAATACGAAATACTTTTTCCATCTCGAGGATACTTTGCGTCGCAAACACGTGCATGGCGCGCATTGTTTATTCGCGTACGCGATGCGCGCAACGCTATTGCATTAAACTCAGTCGGATGCAGCAATGTGACCTTCGATTTTATAGGTTGGTGCCACCAAAATAACTGGCCGAAATTCGAACCTTTGTACTGATCGGCGATCGCTATTCATTTCGCCGCACCGAACGGTGTATGTCAGTCACCCGAGTGAAACATGTAAAACACGATGATTTGTATTTATATAATTTAGTTTATGTTTATAAGGCGCGGTTAACGAAAATGCTCCTAGCGGGTATTTGCGAAAGAAGGAACAGAAAAAAAAGCGAGAGGAAAAGAGCCCCTCTACATAATTCAACGATTTAAACGCCATCGTTTAACGGCTAATTCAATGCCGTCGCCATTTAATATTAATGCAAAAGTGTCGGTAAATGGAGTTGCTAATACTTGCTAATGATTAATTAATTCGTAACATCGTCGTTATTCATATTCGCCGCTCGCGTAATTGGCGGAATTGTTGAATAAATTAAGACCGCACCCTCTCTCAGGCAATTAGAAACTCCGCCGCGCTAGTGTTTCCGCGATAAAAACACGCATTTGCAAAGCTTTGACCCGAGAGATTCGACAACACCATTGCGATGGATTAATATCCAGCTCCTCGCCGCCGTTGCGCGCATAATTTTATACGGACGCGTGCACGGGCGCACGAAGAGGACGCGTTTTACATTAGCGACGTATAAATTGCACTAACTGAATCACGCGCGTTAATATTCGTTAAGAGCATCCATTTAATAAAAATCGAGGGAAACTTTAATTTGCACGGCACGCAATGTCGCAATTATCATTAAGGAAAACTTGTGAAATTAATAAAGGAAAATTCTCGTTCTATACGGTGATCGAAAAATTATCTCGCTTTCTCAATTTCGGTTAATTCGAAAAACTGATTCTTCCTTAATTATACAGAGATATTTTTTTTCTAGCAAGAGGTCAACATCCTGGAAATATCTCAGTAACAAAACTTTGTTTTCAGTTAATTTCTCATCGACTTAGTTTTAACTAGAAGTTTATTGAGGCTTGCTCTTGTCAAGGGGCTTAAAATTGAGAATTATTAAGTCGCGACGACGACGACGACGAGGTCCCTCGACGTCTTGGACCGGAAGGAAAAATTGACTCGAAATTGTTGAAAGAGTCTCGAGATATCCTTCGGGTTGATGCGGGACACCGTGTTTCCACGACCCAATGTCCGCGCCCCGTCAACTTGGATTACCAGGGCGGAAAGGGATGTATTCAGGGTCTTCGTGGACCCGAAGATTTTCCGTAGGCGTGAGCTCGCCCGGATCAAGATACACGACATCGTGTGGGGGTGGCGAAACGGTAAGGGGTAGCGGCAACGAGCGAGCGAGCGCGCGTGCGGTGAGGATTATATTATGTGGGAATGGACCGGCGAGGGGACCGTAATGGGCCTATTAGGCTGTCTCATTTAATAACAACCGTAGCAACAACACCACCCTCTTACATTACTTACGTTATTTAGGAGGACCCCCGCGCGCGTTATCGGATATATCTACGAGGAATCCGAGCACGGCACTGCGCGCCGCAAAGGGGCGGGAGAAAGATTCGAGGGTTCGAGATGATTTTATCAGATTTACACCCCCTCCTCGATCGACGACCTACGGCTCCCCGTCCCCGTCCCCGTCCGCGCCCTCGCCATGCTTGGCTGCCGGCGCGACGGCTACGATTGCTTGTTTTCCACCCGTTTACCACTTGATTAAGTTCCACTCGTATGCACCGTTGGGGTACACTCCGCTAAACGAGAAGAGCCTCGTCGAGTGGGGCCCGTCACGCAAACGAACTTACCGCGGCGGATAAATGGTAAACTTTAATAAACAGATTTTCTCTTCGCCAAAAGCACACACAGTTATTCCACTTTCGCCGAGAAATGAGAATTTTGGCACTCTTGGGATTTTCCACATCACACCCTTACGGCCAGCAAAGTCCCTCAAAGTGTATTATTTCTAAATTTGCAAAATGTTCTTTGTTAAATCTATCAAACATTTATTGATAATTACAATATAATTACAAATATACAATTGAGCATGAATTCATTAAAAACTAGACTCAAAGAGAGTTTATTGTGATATGCGATATGCGATAACATGTAAAATAAACAGTTCGTAATCTCTTTGAATGACGGCGCTCAAGAAATCACGGCGTAAATGCAACTTAACGCATAATGGATATAATGACGCGACAAATTTCCAGGTAGCGCACGACATAATTCGCGCGTCACAAAAAGGGGCCCTCCCCCCGCGCGAAGAGTCGCGTCTCGCTTGTAATAACCGCTCCGCGGCGATACGTAAAATTACAAATCGCATATATTCCGTTCAGATCCATTTACGCGTTTAAATGCAATTCAACAAAAGTTGGCGCGGCGGTATAGAATTACACGATGATCGCGCGGCTCGCGCCATATTTTCACACGTACGCGCCACACGTATGTACGCGTACGCGCGCGGAAAACGCGCGTGCCCCGGGCATAATTTCGCAAGCGCGCTAATTAACGTCACGGGCAAACTGGAAATTTTGCTGCCGAAACGCGCCGGGCGCGCGTCGGCGAAGGGGCGAGAGGAAGGGGGGGGGGAGGATGGCAAAAAAATCAATTAGGCGTAGAGTGCTTAATGGATGCGGATGAAACGCCGCGCGCGTATAGTCCAAGGTTAAGGAGCCTAAGACTCCCTCGAGAAACGGGCTATCCCGCGGCCCATTTGCCGCCGAGCGAAGCCAGCCCTTACGTCTCTTCCGGGAGGAAGCGCGCAAGTTCTAGGCTCGATTTATTATTAAATCGCCGCTCTACGCCAGCCTGAGATTCTCGCTCGCCAAGGTCGTGGAGAGAGAGAAGTTGGCGTCATGCGATCTCAGCAGAGCACTATCCATCCTCTCTCTGTACATGTATATATAATATGTATGTAATATATAACTTGACTGATCAAATAGTAATATTTCTCCGCAGGGAAGTAAGTACGCGCGCGGGGATTTACGCGCTGGATACGCCCGGTGTACGTGCGCGGTTTATGAAATCGTAACAATCGCATCCGACTCTTTAAGGTGCGACTCTTGAGCCGAAGAAATGTACCTTGGAACTGGCACGTGATACTCGTGATATTTTGAGAGTGACACACTTTACTGGAGACGCTGTCAAGTTAATTAAAATTAAAATATGTATACGCAAAAAAATAATTTAGTAATATTAGCTGAATGTCATTAACTAGTTCAAAGTTTGCTGTTATTGCTAAAAATTAGCTGTTAAAAATAAAACACATTTGCTGTGAAATACAATTTTATTAGCTAAAATTAAAAATGTTTAATATAAATATAAGCTAAGAAAGTAGCAGCTATTTCTCATTATCTTACGTGAAACTGAACATTCAGTTCGATTTAGTTACTAAGGTTTAGTTGCTAAGAGAAATTAGCATAATGGATTTATCTAAACATTATTTGATTCTAGCAGCGAATATTTTTTTACTGCAGCACCAAAATTTTAACAGCTAAAAAATTGAGCTTTGGTTATAGTGACAACATTAGCCGTCCCTATTTTAATGAAACATCTTAACTGCCACAGCTATATTTTAGCTATATCTTGCTTGGCTAATCATTTTTTTGCGTGTACGTTAGATTCATAAAGAAAATGGTCCATATATTTATCTTGGACAATTACGTGAAGCATACAGAAAACTAATAGGACAAAGTAATTGGATTTCATCGCGGGCCTTATATTCAGAAAAATTAATTATCGCCTCGCGCGCGCGTCCATCTTGCTCGTTCTCAATACATTTCGCGGTTCGTTGATCCCGGAGCGGAGTATTGCGAAAATATTTTTTGCTCGCGATTCCGCATGGACTTATATTCAAAAACGTTACCGCGAGCGAGCGACAGGACCGGAAGGATCCGTCTGATATAATCCGCGACAGAGACTGCCTCGTTAATTACAGCGCTGATGAATGATTCGTTAATTAGGGTGGGATCGCGCTACAAGTTTCAAAGGAAGATACGATAAAGCCTATTGTGTATGATCGCCTATTCGCGAGCGATATGGATGTTTCGACATTGGGAACAAATGCTCGGGATGAGCGATGGCGGCGGCCGTAGGATCACGGTTCGTAATTGCGTCGGAATACAATTCGCTCTAATTTCATTCGACACTGCCTCGTCTACGAAGTAGTGTGAGTCCTTGATTAAAAAGTCACACGAGAAGACAGGGGCTAACGAGTCCAAAAATAATTATAACGTAAATATACAATTTGCGTGTCGTGCCAGCGGGTCGCGCTTCCGACATTTCGCTATACGTGTATCCATTCCTTCGTAAAACAATTCTTTGAAATTCGTCAAAGAATCCGTGTGTCAACCCATACAACACAAAACTTGCATTACAGTAATGTTGCAACAAGATTACAATCTCGTAGCCATATTGCTGCAATATAATTGCAAGTTTTGTGCTGCATGGGAAAAGACACATTTATATTAAGAGTTATTTTCTTCAGGACACGCGCAGAGACGAAGCGTTACTGTTGTAAACATGAAAATAAAATCGTCATTCTGCCTATCGCGAGCCAATAATGTAATGAAGCCAACTAGCGGATTTAGACGAACGCTTTGAAAGCCAATAAATCGTTGTTGGGTCATCCCGGCGACGCTTTATAAGACGATACGGCGTAACAATAGATTTCACCGTGTCGCAATTATACGCATGTGTGAGAAAGAGAGAAATCGGATTAAAATAAATGTAATATGCAAAAAGAATATACGGAAGAATGCTTCTTAACATTCTCTATGAGTCGGTGTAACAAAGCTTGAAAATTTATCACATCCATTTACTTCTTTTCCCTTTATTTCTCCTCGTTAATATCCGATAATCTATTTTTCGCTGTTTCCTTTTGTCCCCTTGTTTTTATTTTTCTCTGTAAAGCGCAGCGTGATGATCGCATGTTGAGCATACAGATTGCAAACCGCTTTGGGCGCACTTTCGCTAGCAAACGCGATCGACTTCTCTTTCTTCGCCTGCGCTCCTAACTACCCTCGGTGTAACGATACACGACGAAACGTATCGTGTTACGAGCGATCGTTAACGGCATAAAGAGTTTATATTTGAGAATGGCACTTACTAAGCGCGCAAGCAGAGGTAGAATAATAATCAATACAAGCAAGCGGTAAAACACGTCATTGAAGACACGGAGGGAAATTTTTAACGGAAATGCCCAATAAAGCCAAACTCAGGCGCTTCGTATTAAAAAATATGATGCTAATGAAACAAGTCAACGAAATCTTTAAAGAATTTCTTCATCATCGCGGTAAATAAATTAATATTCTACGTGGTAAATTGTTGTGCCAAATTCTTGGATAAATTTAAATTAGGTTTTTCTCAATAAGAGATTCATGGAAAGGAATTTTAATTAATGTGGTATTGAATTTTAAGACATATAAATTTGAATCAAAAACTTGCAAAGTAAAGAAATAAAAAAAGTTTATTTTCCAATTAGCGAATAGCTTCAAGTTTGCCTTGTTAGAAAATTATTTCGTGACTTCATTCAAAAGTACACGAATAATAACTCTTATCTATTAATTTCATGGTCTCTTAATTTATAAAAGATTAAAAAATTACGACATGAGTAAAAGTTAGATCATTTCCTTTAAAAATCTCTTTCCAACTTGTAAATGACAAAATTGTTGTTACTAAAATTAAATATGTTAAATTAAATATGAAAATATTATTATGTATTATCGCATGATTAAAAAATTGTACAAAACAGAAAAACTGGAGATCAAATATAAACACTCGAGTGCAATCGCTACATTCCGAAGATCATTGACGGCAGGAGAGAATCAGATATATAAAAGGCGAATCATGCGAGTCAAGTGCATGCTCGATGACCTAGAGATCCGAGAGAGCGCGTTAAAGAGAGGTATCGCCGAGTGGAGTCCTCGAGTGTCTACGTCGAGAGAACTCGTAAACTCAGCCAGCTACGTCGAGTGTTCGCGGCCGCCTAAGACGTAAGGCCAGCAGAATTAGGCAGTAAAAGGTGGTGGATCTCTCCGCCGAGAGAGATCCGAGTGTTTGGTGTTTATACCTGCTCCTTCCAGAGAAGGGTCCCTGAATGCTTACAAAACAGGCGGTTGTCAGATTTCCTTTATCTTTTCCGGGGCATTTGTGTGTCCCGGGCCGTCGTCTCTCCTCGCTCTCCTGTTAGCCGCGCGAAGCCTTCTTGAGAATACCTCCATATCTCGTCTTGATGCCGGGAAAATCGTGGGGAATCGAGGAAGAGGCGCGCCGAAGATTGCGTGTCGCTGAGGAATTCTCTTAGGAAGGGTCTCTCTTAATTCCTCCCTTGCTTCGGTCCCGAACAACGTCGTCGTCCTCATCGTTGTTGTTGTATCTATCACCCAGCGTGACTGTCTAGTGATAAACAGTTGACACGTGTGGAGTCTTGTCAGTGAGAAATTAACTTACACAATCGTGAGCATCGTTGACTCACCGACACAAGAAAATAGGGCTATTAAAAAGGAGATCGATATTCGATCGATTCAGGAAATGTAAGGATGAGTAGATTTTGCTAAACCATTTCTTGCTTCAAAGAAAGAAAGTGTCATTTTGCAACAAATTTGCTGAATTTAATCGGATTCGAGCTCTTCAAGATAATAACAGGTTGCCAATTTTTTTAAGTATACACGCGTAACATTGGCCGACAAAATTTCTTTAAAAATATATTACCATTATCTCAGGATGAAGGGTAAAGAATATCTTTGAATGTTTCGGAATAAATTTGCAAAATAAACGTAACCGCGGTCATTCGGTATTGCGAGACGGAACACAATGAAACGAACGAATTGTTTAGCATATCTGTTGCCTGAACGAACCGTAAATGGCAATAGGCGCAAAGTGCGATACGACAAAGTCAAATACGCCTTCACGTGGCGAACGTGTATCGAAACGAGATCAGATCGCTCGTCGCAGACGGACTGCGACGGGGTAGCAGGGAGGAACACGGAAAAGTAGGGCTTCCGAAGCCTCCTCGGCCCACATGCCTGACCAACCGGCCCTGCCTGCCGATATCGGCCAGTCGATCGGCAGATCTTGCTTGCCTATATTTCTGTGTGCTCGCCACAAATCGGTTACTCCCGCATTAAGTTTCCACGGCACGTGCAGCTGCAACAATGACGCTTAGCTGCGATCGGAAGTATCGGAAAAGAAAGAGAAAGAGAGAAAGAGAGAGAGAGCCCTCGTTAAGCGGCCAGAGAACCAAAGAACAAGCAGCCATGAAGGCCCGGTGACAGATTTACTGATAAACGATCTATAGACTCCGACCGAGACAAAGCTTCTAAATTTGCAAAATTTCAGAAAAGTTTCACCACATCGTATTTTGTTCATCATCGTTATTGACGTAGCATGTACGATATTTTTTGCAGAACAAGTGTGGGAAATCGCGTGACGATCAAGAGTCATTTTAACACGTGCAATATTGATAAAATATTACATCATATAATTGAATTATGCAAAATTATCACGCATAATATGTTTGTTACTTTCGACTGTTATTTTAATATTAATTATATTCATAGAATTACAAATTTTGGGCAAGTTTTATACAGTTGTTGACGTTGTTAGCGCCGGTCACCGGTGGGCCGGCTCTTGGATTTTCAGTGGCGCCGATCAATGACCGGCGTGGCATTCAATGTATTAATCAAGGTTTCCGCGCGTCATTGTGCGCGTAAAGCTGCTACTAAATTTGCTACCGGAAGGGTCCGCGACGCAGGTATGCCTCTTTCCCCCGATCAGCGCGACGATTTTCTCGAGAGCTCTTCTTGCTCTAAGCGGATTTTTGCTCTTAATAACCAGTCGAGCGTTTATCCGTAGCACGTCCGGCTATTGTTGCGGCGCAAACACCATTTCCAAATATATTCCATTCAGTGGAGAGCCTTGCTTTCTCCCGAGTGGTTGAGTAAATCCGAATGGCAATGGCCGTCGGCTACGAGCGACGGCACTTATCCCGGACGCAACGATCCCGCATGCTCCAACTGGCCGCGTCACGGGCAGGCTCCGCTCGTATTTACAGTGGTGGTAGTGGTGGTTTGTAAATTCTTTTGTAACCAAAGCTGAAGGTTGTACTCAACTTGTTCACAGCGTTCGATTATTTCTTCTTTTCTCGATCGCGTATTAGATGAAGCTCACAGACTTTATGGACCTTACGATTTGCTTGCCAATTCACTCTTGACATTTACTTAAATATTTAACACCCTGCTTGACACTTTGCGTCCATGTCATATTACAATACAACAGTGTTAAATTAAACACGATGCGAATTAAGTCTCTAAAATCGTTAATCATAATTATAATTCAACTATTAAGAAAAACTATCAATGAGATTATATTAACAAATTCTTTCATGTATTAAAAAATATTTTAATATTTAATCGCGATAACAAAAGATCTATTCAAATTAAAATTTTACAAGAGTAAAGTTGTCTCTTGCATTTAAGGTGGTTCTTCAGTTAAATGAAACACTGGATAATGAAATGGGACTTTGGGAGGTTGTTATGTAATGTAAAATGTAC
>VBVQ01005383.1:0-11917 GCA_011636635.1 Tetramorium simillimum | reverse complement strand
ATTTTAAGATATTTTAATTTGTTATTTATAGAAAATAATCCTTTTAAGAATTTTTTAACATATTTTCCAGTATTTTAAAAAATAATAGAAAATAAAAGGTTATTGTGTCAAAATTAATCTTTTCTTAGGAAAATCTATACATATTTATGACAATCTTGGAGTATACAATAATCTTAAATTATTATGTCATTTTTTACACTCAATATTAATACAATCTTATATTAATTTTATACAAAATTAATTGGAGTACACTATTTTCACTCAAGAGTTATTTACTTAAGAATTGTTTGAGAGTTCGTCGGAAAACTAGGTTTAAGTCAGTATTTGCCAAGTTTGCAAATTCTTCTGTACGTAATATCGGCATTCGCATTCTTTCGCAGTGGTAGCCTAATATTCAATGCTTAATAATTTACTTTTTTCAAAGGTGTGTGATGTTTTGTGATACTTTAATATTAATATTTTCAACACTTTTCTCAATTTATATATGACGTGTCATTATTAACTTCTCATTTGTAAAGTTAATTTGATATATATGAAAATTCATATAAACATATTTGTATATAAACTGTACATAAATCACAGAAGATTGAAGATGAAATTACAAATAAAATAACTCTAGGATATGCTAATAAAATTATAAAAGAGACTTACAAATCTACATAATATATTGCATTTATATTCAATTTTCTTATTAGAAAGAAGCATCAAACCTGTTTCTTCAATTAAAATATGACTATGTATGATTGCTTATAAACTTAATGTCAAATGATAATAAATAAACGAGAGATTGGGATGTAATTAACAAATATAACATTTATTCCTTGAAAACGTAGTGAAAGTTGTGTTTTCGAAAGGTCGTGTTCTATTACATGTGTATCACGCAATGTGTGATTAATCAGCTATTTTTTTAGCTTATATTTGTAACGCGTTAAATTAATACAGTACATGCTTTTGTGACATTTATTTGCTAAATGATATATTTGCTATTACACATTTAAATGCAATTACATATATTATATATAATTTTATAATCATATACATAATCATATACATGATGTGATTTGTACCTAATTTGTACCTACTAATTTAAAATTACATTACAAGTTGTTTTCTCTTGAAAATTTAAGAACGATAAAATTTTTTATCGATGCTTTGAAATTGATTTGAATTTTTTCTAGAGCAAGCGAAATTGTTAAATGTTCAAAGGAGCGTCATATTTTAAAATAAAGCGACCTATTTTTTCTTTCATAAATCGATTTTTTCCCTCATTTTGCCTTTGCATATAAATTTACTAAAAGATATAACTTTTCCTAATATATGCAGTGAAAAAAGTTGTATCTTCTACGAAATATTATGGCCGAAGTTAAAATACCGATTAGTTTATTTTTTTAATACTTTGCACGCAATTTGTATTACGTGTGCTCACGTAAGATCACTAATCATTCATTATTTTCACATGCGTCATTTTATTTCGACTTGTTGTCGGAAATTATTTGTTTGTTTTAACAAGAAATAAGATAATTCCCCTTCGGATTGCGTGTCAGAATTTTCCATAGTGACGAAGAAATTGAATGCAAATAGCTAAGGCGCAAAATATACGTGCATACCGGACGTACAGATACCTATTGTATATTGTATACGGAGATATCATCTTCTGTACATACTTCCCGATTGATTTCAAAAACGTCGACAAGTCGTACTGGGAAAAAAAAAAAAAAAAAAAAAAAAAAAAAAAAAAAAAAACATTTATTCAGAATAGTGGTATTCATTACTTACATAGGTGACATCATCGTCTGCCTCATCGTTCTTTCTGTTTAAACCTGTTAAAATGCCGGCAGAGTCAAATGATAATGAAACAAGATAATAATGAGAAATTAAATTAAAATAGTACCTCTTGAAAAGGCATACTTCATTCTTTTAAAGAAGCGACTTTAAAAGACAAGTTTAACTTCCGAGATATCGATTGTTATTGTATCCATTAAATAAAAAGCTTTTAATGTCAACGTACACAAAGTACCATTGTATAAAATTGAAAAAACATTTGATAAGCTTATTTATGCGTGTTATAAATTTAAAAGTAGTAATTCTATTCTTTATGATATATATAAAGAGATTTTATATTTATTATATTATTTCTTCATATTTATATTAAACGAAATTTTCAAAATTGAGTTTTTAACATAATATTTTATCTATTTTCTTTTATATTAAATATTAAAAATACACACATGTGTGAAACAATATCAACAGTTATAATAAAGCAGTCACAATATTTTATTGGAGAGATTAATGGAAGATTTATTCTGTTCTTAAATTATAGTATATGATATTTACAGATATCTCGTGGCAACTTTTATTACAAACAAGAAAAAACTGTGACAGAACCGGAATCAAAATTTATGTTTTCGTGTCTACGTAGAATCTAGTCAAGAAGCTAATTCCGTATCGTAAATCTTAGCCAATAATTGTTCCGCACAATTTTTCGTCGCAGTAGTTAGATAAAAGTATTACCACTATGATATATAATTGCGTGCGAGCAACATTCATATTTTTTTCTTGAAAAATACAAACAGTCGCTTTCGACACTGGTTTGCTGATTTTTTCCGTTCACGTGCATAATTTATAGAAGCAAAACAACACTTGCGTACACTTCACTTGCGCACCATGACCTCAAACGGCAATCTTATCTTCAACAAGACAGACGGCTAAGCAACCACCTCCCTTTGACGTTTCTGTTCCGGTGGAGCGGAGATGTTCGGACACGAACGCGTGAAAAGTTACGCGCCGCCTTGAGAAATCTCACAGTTCTCTCTCGGTCGTCTCGTGGTCCGGAGCAAAGACAGGAGGCTTCCGTTCCTCCGAATTATCGTACACGTATATATAACATTGAACGATCGTGAAAAGAGCAGAGACACTAGAGAGTGCCGCGCTCGCTGCACGTGGAGTTTTCTGTTGCAATATACGACAGACATCGAGAAAAGGGAAAATTACAAAGAAGATTCAGAAAAGATCTTTGATAATCTCGAAATTGGAGTATTGGCAAAGAGGAAAAATAAGAGAAAAGCGTGTTTAATATTAATCGTTAAAGCTAGCGAGCATAACAACTGCCTCCGTACTTCTCTATCCGTGACAGTGAAAGTGCCGAGGAAAGAAGGAAAAAAGGCCGGCTGCCTCTTTAACGATACTCGTATTTACGAAAGAACGAGCAAGAACGTCGGTTGCAAATCGGTACTCCTTCATCGAATTTGAAGACGAAGAAACGCGTGTAAAACTGCGTCGTTGTTACTTATCACGATTACGAAGAAGTATTGAAAATTATTGACGAATTCGTCACTGAAGATAAAGCCGCACGATATCAGACAGGTAAGGAATTTCTCGAAATAAGCATTTTGACGATAACAGGTTTCATATAAGAAAAGACAGCTTTTCAACGTGACTTTCACAGACAGTATCAGTAGTTTCGTGTCATAGGTCTTATTTTTTTATTATCTAACGTTTTTTATTGAAGTCATACAACTTGAACTTATTGTTGGTATTAGTTATAGGTACGATTCACTTATCGCCCACAACGTTCGTAAAATCATTTTATCTTTGTTTAGTATTTGCTAAACAACAAAGATGAAATGATTCTGCGAGCGTTGCGAGTGATAAGTGGAACGTACCTTATATGAATTGCAATGTATCTTTAATGTGGACTGTGTTTTTGCGAACTTCATACCGTTTCACACTGGTTCCGCTTGTTAAAAATCTTTTATCACATTATTAAATTGTATAACATTACTAAAACATCTAATAACAGACTAAAACATTTGTTAAATTTTATTTTTAATTAAATAAAATTTTAAATAAAAATATTTTTTAAAAATAAATATAACAATATTCACATCTTGTGGCTCTGAATTCTTTTTTATCAGTTGATTTATTAATCGATTTTGAGCTTGATGTTTATTTTATCAAAAAGTTCGATTGCTGTAAATAAATATTTGCAACTGAAATATTTGATATCAAATTTATTTTTTGTTATAAAAAATTATATTATTAAGTTTCTGTTAAAGTAATACAATTATTTTCCTTAAATAGTTTTATTCTGGAGTATACAATATTATATGTCAGTATACAATATTATTAATTTTTTTAATGTTTTGTACAACTTTTCAACTTTCTTATATCTTTTCGATTAAGCATAAAAACATTGATGTCGAAGAAGGCAAAGTTTAAATAAAAATTTGAAGATATAATTTTTGTGAATGCTTGTCTAAGATAAGTTTAATGAAAGTTTTCGGTATTGACTTAATTATTTTCTTTATCAAATTTTGTCATGCAATTTCTGCAGTGAAAGTCTACAAGGTTAGAAAGTGCAATAACTTAACTAATTGGTAATACCAATCTCTCGAACTTGACGCACTTATAAACACGTTTGACATTTGACATTTTATTACTCCTTATTTTAAATACAACGACGTACCGACTTGAGACTATATAAACTTTTCAAATAATTAAAAAGTTATTACAAATTTCTAATAACATTTTGTGTAGGCTTCTGCACAAAAGAATTAAAAGATGTTCAAAGATATTTAAAAATATTTAATATATTTGAAAAAAAATCTATACGCAGTTATCTAAAAAAAATTAATAAAAATTTATCGTAAGTAAAGCGTTTTCTTTTATTAAAAGATAAATTATGAAACTTTTTACAGATTCATGATGTTTAAACCGATCCGGTTACTGCACCGTTTAATTATACTGTTCCTGCTCTTGAAAGGATATGCCGGTATCGAGAAATTGAAGGGCATATATTCCTGGAAAGCTTTAGAATTTGCTTTCCCAAATGAATATGCGAGACAGCTTGCTATTCAAGAAGGTCGTTTTGTTCCTGGAGCACCTGTACCGATCGATGTGGATTTCTATCACAAAGGTTTTAAACAATTTCTTACATCATTTCAGACACATTTTCCATATAAATTTCAAATAATTTATAGAGTTATTAAATAAATTTTTACTCGACTTTTACATTCGATTTAATATTTCCAATTTAATATTTCACCGATTTGTTATAAAATTTATGATAAAATTTTTAAACTTATTATTTTAAAAAATTAATTTTTAAAAATTATTATAAATCATATAAACGAGTGATTTTAAAACATTTGTGATTGCTTGACAATTGTTATTCTCTTTGATGAAATCGAGTAAATTGTTAATTGGTTAATTATATTACTTGTATAATTGTAGCTTACAATGAAGGTTTAATCGCGATCGCGTAATTGATCGAGCGTGATCTAACAGTTCGTGCTGGCATGCTTCACGTTTCTTCATTATTTATGCATTTTGAGCAATGAAACTTCTGAAGTAATAAAATTTTCTTGCGCTAACATGTTTGCATGAATTCAACTATCTAAAAATAATAATTTTCATTAAGAGGCACAGTAGTGTCCTGGCGCCAAGTGTACGCACAGCGTCGCGCCGGGACCAACGAGCCTCTTATATTATTTATTATTACAATATTAGTTATGGAATTATGCTCACAATAAACTAAACGTACGCATTATCGTTTTTTTTAAGTCTATTTTTATCGACCTTGTATGTGAATTGTTTTTTTTGTGACACGTGTTCCAATCATAATTGTCTATTTTGCATACGTATGTAGGTTCAGCATTTTTATTTTTTATAGTTTTTCTTACGGCTTGCTAAAAATTAAACGCAGTAGCTTTTCAATAATAAACATAAAGAATCTTTGAGAGATAAAATGATTACCGAAAGTATAATAGAAACAATTACAGATGGTAGCGTAATTGTTTCTATTATAAATAGCGACATTGTAATTTTGTTATTTCATACATTTCGTATTGTCAAATAAAAATAATTTTGTACAAGATTTCTCTTTTAAGGTATTGTTTACATATATTATTAAATCGCCTTGATAATTAGTCATAATTATCATGAGCAGAAGGTTTATTAGCTTGCTTAACTTTATTGCACAATTACAATTATTCAATGTTACTATTTTTAAAAGACGCTGTAGAAATTAAATAAAGAAATAAGAGAATATATGGAGTATTTGATGGAATTAAAGTATATATTATAAGGAATGCAAAATTAATAATTTGAATTTAAATAGAAACATCCTCTTCTATAAAAAAAAATAGGAAGAATTTGAATTTAAATCTTTTTAATTCATTATTGTTTGATCAAAGCCTCACGAATTGCGTAACAAATTAGCTTTAATTAACTGAAATTAGCTTTAAATCGTCTGAACAATTTATAACAAATTAATGAATGCACAGCTAAACACGGATCCATAGTCTTCATCACGATTCCAAGGATTCAAAACGGAGTTCCGGTCACTCTCGGTTACGTCACGAATGATGTTTCTCCAGAAGGAAATCCGATAATAGCACCTTATCCGAACTGGGAGTGGAACAAATTGGGACATTGCGACGCGATTACGAGTGCATTCAGAGTGCAGGTAATGATGAGAAAATTTTACTTGTAAATTGGATTAATAATTTGACGCTGTCGCAAGAATATTGCATTCAACAATATAACATCACATTAATTAATCATACAACAGTTTTTAGCAATATTGAAATTAGAAATTGTATACCAACATGATTTAACGCTAATTTTGATGAAATGAATTTTCTTCTTCATTTCTGCGATATTGACCGTAATACAATCGTAATACGAAAAGAATCGGTAAATTGTAAAATCACGTGAATCTTCACTTTATTTATAATTATTTACACAGCCGGATCTATAAGGTTTAAAGTTAATTATTCCGTCTTATTAGCGGAAATAACACCTCATTCAAAGATAAATATGTGTCGAGTGACGATATGGAAATATCGCCCCCTCATTATTATTCAACAAACTCGATAACAAATCAAACGTGAAACGTACGCGGAAATCCTCATAAAGGACCCAGTATCAATTATCGTAATTGCTAATTGACTGCCGGAAGTATACCTTCTGATATCTTCCTCATGATGAGATTGTAACGCCCACGCATTGAGACAAGTGTTTACCTTATCATTACGTACAATGCGTGCGATTCGGAACAATGCTCTTTGCTTTCATGTTGCTTGAGACTATAAAAAACTGCTCGTGTTTCGCTGCTTGATTTACAATGCTTGTGTTACTTACGATTTTCATGCTAATCATGAATGTGTAGAATCTTTGTGTACAAAGATAGAGAACCAGGAAATGTGTTATCTTTTTCATGAAGTGAAAATAAACTAGAACTACTTATTGAAATTTACATTAGGAGATAACGCGCTTAAGAAGGATTTAGAAAGCGATTTACGCTTAATTAATTATAATTACACATTGCTCTACAATTGTTACGTTAAAAATGTATGGCAAAAATCAAAGCTGAGTTTTGTTAAGAAAGAAATCATTTGCAAATTTATTCAAGAATTCGTAGAAAGTTAAGAAAAGTGCAAAAAATCTGGGAACCTTATTGTATGGAAGAGAAATTAATTTAATTTTTTCTAAATATAATAATATTAAAAATATCATGATAATTATACACAACATTTGTTTAAGTTTAAAATTTGATAATTACTATATTGTTCTGATTTTAAATAATATATTAATATTTTCATTGTTATTTTATATCATAAAAACTTCTCCTTCTTGGTAAAATAATTCTTTTACTAACTTTTAGTAACTTTTATCGACGACGTTGTTCTTGTTGAGAAGCATGTAAAGAGAAATATTAGCTACAAAGAAGGATATGATCACAGGTGGACTCGTGCGACAGGTTGTGGGTCATTGACACCGGCAAACTCGAGGACCGGCAGATCTGTCGTCCTCAATTGCTGTCGTTCTCGTTGCGAACGAACAAGATCCTCAGCCAGTACAAATTTCCCCAAGATCAGTTCAAGGATGATTCCCTGTTCGTGACAATCGCGGTCGACATCCGCAACACCGCCGACAAATGTAACGACGCATTCGTCTACATCGCCGACGTGACTGGATTCGGATTGCTCGTCTACGATCATCGCAATTCCCGCTCTTGGAGGATCACCAACAACCTGTTCTTTCCCTATCCACCTCACGGAACGTTCCACATCAAGGGAGAAACGTTCGATCTCATGGATGGCATATTGGGACTTGCCCTGAGTCCCATAAAGCACGATGGCGATCGAATTTTGTACTTCCAATCTTTGGCCAGCAGAGTTGAAAGTTGGGTTCCTACTTCTACCATCAGGTAAGAAAAGACTATTAGATTTTTGTTTAATCATAAAGGAGTATATTGCGATAGTTTCTGTTCTAAATATTTACGATATTCAAGACATACTTTAAGTGTCTCATATATACATATTGTATGTGGTTTATTTTATTAGAGAAATGAAAATAATTTCTGATTATTACATAATTTAACAAAGTATTTCGTTTCTAACTAAAATTTTAAATTTTCTATATGTTTAAATTTATCTTTAAATCATTGATGCCAATTTACAGCTAATATAGCTAATAAAAATAACAAAATAAAAATAACAAAAATGAAAAATGTTTCTATATACGAATTCTTCTTTATACAATCTTCATACATTCTTCTTTATATATTCTTCTCCTGTCTTTCGTATTTCACAAAAAGTACTCCAGTAAAAATAATCTTATTATAATTGGGTATTTATTATTATATAGGAATTATAGCCTCTTTCATGAGCACCCCGACTCCGCACCAAGGTCTTTCCGTCCATTCGCTATGGAAAGGTCATCGCAGTCAGCCGTTCAAGCCATGGATCAGAACGGGGTTCTCTTCTTCGGTCTTTTGTCAGATCTCGCTTTAGGATGTTGGAATAGTATCAGTCATCCCGAGTATGGTGGCACCAATACGGAAGTCGTTGTCGTCAATCCCGATACATTACAATTCCCATCTGGAATGAAGGTACGTTGGCAGTTTGCAGAATTCTTTAATTAAAGATAGAAATATACGTTAAAGAAGTATATTTATTATATATAATTTGGTCTATGTATTACAATCTTTTTTAATTGTTTAAAAAATAATAACGACTTTTGTTAAAAAATAATAATATTAAAATAAAATAGACGCGATATTCGTGAAGATAAAACTTGTCAATAATATTACTGTCCGAAAATTTTATAGTAAAAAATAGAATGCTATATTTAACTGCATTTTACATTTAATTGTGCTTTTACAGTGTACTGTATACTCGATTATCTATAATTTTTTTTCTATCAAATTTTAATCTTTCTTTTTTAAAAGTGTGTGTGAAATGATTTTTTAACAATATTTTTACAGTAAGAATAGTTAATTACAGATGTAATTAATGCCATAATTGATCTTACTGCAGGTCATCACTGCGAAAAACGGCCGTCAAGAGCTGTGGCTTCTCACATCATCGTTCCAAAAATTCATGACCTCGACTATGAACTCGAACGAGACGAACTTCCGGATTCTGGCCGGTTACGTAGACGAGCTGATCCGCGGTACCAAATGTAATAGCCTTGGTAGCCGCAATCACGGCTACCGGCCGCCGACGTTCGCCAAATGAAGATCGTGGCACCGCGGGGAGTACGACGATTCGCATTTTCAGGCGATGACGCCCATCCGGTGGCACAAGTATCCGAATTTCTTCCCGCAGTACCACCGCTTTTTATCCTCCATTCCGCCATCGTATTCTTTCCCGAAAATTTTTACCCGACCATATTTCTCCCCTTGGATTGTGAGATCGATCTACAGTCACTACGATCACAGACCAATCGATTATACCATTTTTATCGATCATAACTGAAAAACGCGCGATACTACACGTACCTTAATATTCCTGATGCGAAGAACGAACGGCTTCCCCCGTAATATCCTCAAGCTTTTGTGGAGATTATCAGCTCGATAAGCCATAAAGCTACCCGTGGTGCCAGTTAAGCATTACAGTCCATTTACAATAGTTTATTCTGATGTTGTGGTGTATACGATTTATCAGAAACCATTATTAACGGATAAAATATTACCGTTCCTATATAATAAATATTTTGTTTAATTTTATTGTCAATAGCAGACAAGTATCAGAATGCGCGTGTATTTTCGATTTCGCATTTCATGTTGCGTTTTTCACGTGTCTCCGTGCAACACATACATGTTATTAATATTATTATTATTATTATTATTATTACTATCAAAAAGTTACTATTAAAAAATAATATTTACAAATCATTTATTATACATATAATAAAATAATAATGAAAAGATCAAATAAAATTAAAAAAAAATTATGAATGTATACTGGAGCTAGCAGTATTTAATAAATCTAATAATTACGATAAATGGAAATTTATTTAAATTTTTACCCATTTTTATAAGTATTAATTCTTTAGAGACACTTTTTTATTACATCGAATATGTGTTTTATTTCTTTTCTTTTTGAACATAATTCTGATAATACGAGTATTTTTAGATAATAAATTTCAAGATTAAAAAAATACAAATAAACTAAAAGAATCATTGGCAATGAAATATATAAAAAATTATTAACATTAATATTATTATAATCATAATACATTAATATTTATGATTTTAATAAAGAATGTTAATGTGAATGCGGGTGAATATATTCGATCATCATTTCTAGATTAGGTTTTTCTCAAATGTCTCTTTAAAGAAAATAAGAATATGATTTGAATATCAAAGAGTTTTAAATTTATTATAACTTGTATACATATATGTAAATGGAGTAAGAAAGAAAAAATGAAAAATGTAAATCTCTTTGAAAAGAAACAGTAGATGAAAAGTTAAAACAAAAGTGATTTAAAAAATAATTATTATTATGCATAATTTTTTTCTTATTATAGAAAAGAAATATTATTTTATGCATTAGACAGAGAGAAATAGAGAGAGATGGATAGTTGGCTTTGAATAATTCATTCATTTTGTTATGTAATTCAAAAACGAGATAGAAACTGGATTTTACATGGTATTGCTTAAAACTTGCAAAATTTTGGCTTCCTTTCTCTAGAGGTGTACACGATATAGTTGTCGCAGGATACGGAGTCACGATTTACGATGACGATAGCAATGAAATCTGGCAACTTGAATCTACGGTATTCCCTCGTGATCCAATCGAGTCACGAATTACACCATCAAGGGCGAAAGTTTCCGATTACCAGATAGTATCTCGAGAATGATGAAACATGCGAATGCATTTTCTACTTCAGGTATGTCTTTCCACAATATGAAAGAACTATTGACTTAAAAAATTCACGGAATAAAATACATCTGTTATATGGAATGTGTACTACTTTTAGCAGTAGCCAGATCATTGGGTGATATTTTAATCGGTCTGTTCACCCGGAACAGTGCTCGGCGTGTTAGAACATTTGCAAGCTGCTCAATAAATAAGTTGGTTAGTCTGAAATTAATATAGATAGATAATTTATCTAAAATTTTACCTACAATATTTATGAAATAAACTTTTAGATTAATGTATGCAGAAAATATGTTTTATTCGTATAATATTAAAATTTAAAAGACATCCTAAGCAAAACAAATGAGATGTCTTTTTAATTAAAATTTCTATTTTTCTATAACATATAATTAGATCTTTCTCTGGAATATTTCCGGGAAATATTTAACTCATTAAGAAAATTTAAGTCTTTCGCTGTGTTGGAATTGTTATAATTTTGAAAGAAATGTTTGTACAATACTATTCACTACGATTAAGATTAACAAAAATATTATTAAAAAATAACAATAATTAATAAACTGAGCAATTAAAAATAATATATGACAAACGTAAATTAATTTTATTTTTTAAAGGTTCAAAATTAATACTGAAATATTATTAATATATAATTTAATATTTTATTAATATATAATTTAATATTTTATTAATATTAAATTATATTATTAATATATAATTTAATTTAAGATTGTTTTTTGAAAAATTAATAA
>VBVQ01005382.1:1482-11919 GCA_011636635.1 Tetramorium simillimum | reverse complement strand
TCCCCCCCCCTCCCCTCGCCACGCTCCCTCGCCGCAACGTTCAGTACCGTCTGTTCCGCTTCCCCTTTTCAACTATCGCGCCAGCCGTGGGCCTCGAGCGCGGCACCGCGGCGAGGGAATAAAAAATATGACGCCTCCGTCGGCGTAACGCGAGCCTTAATGGCATTGTTAACATAATTCTCGTGCGGTGCGCACGAGCGGTGCCGCATAACTTAACGTCGAGCGACGACGACGAATTATTTCGAAGGAGATACGAAGGTACGGCCCCCCGAATACATCACGCGGTACAGCGCACGGGGGGGGCGTGGGGAGGGCGCCGCGGTTTAATGGATCTTCGTTCCCGTCGCGTGTAATTAGAGAATTCGCGCGGCATCGAAGTAGCGGCTACTCCATGGCTACCCGTTGAACTTTTATTCGAGCATTTGTAGAAACGAAACTTCCCGTTGAAAGGAAAAAGAGAATCGGCGCGCGCGCGCGCGATGCATCGCGCACGGCAATTCAATATTTAGCGAAATCCGTCTGTAACGTGCGCACACACGCAGGAATAATTTAGTGCCGAGGGTGTTTTTGAAAAATTCACTGTAATTAGTACCCGGCCGGTAAATATATTAAATTTATTACAGTCCCACGGGTGAGATAATTAGTCCGCACGTCAGAATTTTGATTATTATGAAATCTGCACGGTCGGTCAGTGGAACGTAAGCTTCACCGCGGGGCCGGCATCGCGCGACGCCCGACGCTTTTTACCGGCTTTTACGACAATACTCAGCGTCCTTATTAAGACACTGACAGCCGTAATTGTTGTCATATTTTTTCCGTAATGAGTACTTTCCGTCGTAATAAATCCGGTTTTTAATGGCCTTACGCGCTACCGGTCTCTTGATTTAGAAGAAGCGCTTAATTTTATCTCGCGGACCGCCTTTCCTTTCTACCGTCACTTTTCCCAACAAATCCTTCAGCTACGGAACGATCGTCTATCCGTAAAATCCGGAGTGACGTCGGGCCGAGAGCGACGGTACACCGGGCGGTATCGTTTCTCCGTTCATTAACGACGCGGGCTAATTGGGCCGACTGACGGTAGATTGGGACCTGACAGCACTGATAATCGAGTCGAAACGAGTTAACGGTGCCCGGATATTTCGAATCAAACGTCCTCTGTCTCAGCCTGCCTCCGAGAGAGCGCTCGAGAATCGGGCGATCCGGGAGCGATTACGAAAACGTTGTAAACTGGTCGCCGGCCGCGTAACGAAGACGAGGAGCAAGGTGGACGCCGCGCGCGCGATAAAAACGCTATCCCGTGCAGGTAAAGCGGCATGTCGAAAAGGGAGGCCGCGGCGACGGTGGTGGTGGTGGATGGCGCGCGGGTATTCGTGTATTATTATCCGCGCGCTTTTAAGGCGTCATCAGCTGGCAATAAAAAAGCGCTACGACCGGCTGACACACAGGTCGGGCACTGACTTAACTATAATCCCGTATAAGGCGATCGAGCGATTAACAGCTCGAGAATGTGGCAAGTGCGCGCGCGCGTGTATACGGATACGTGTAAGCGCGCGCGTACACGATGGCGAGGAGAGGAGAGGAGGGCCTCCCCGGGTAACCGTCGATAAACCGTTCAAACGCGTAACGAGACGTACGTCGCTTTCGCCCAAGCAGACATTCCAGGCGGGAGGGGAATCGCTACCGAATAAATTGGTATGTATCGGCCATTGGCTATCGCCGGGTACGGTGTGACGCACGCTCTCTCTCGCGTACTAATCCTATTAAATCCCATTACGAATAATTTCGGTGCCCGCAATAACCGGCGAAAGAGGAGACGGCGCGGCGGTTCGATATTACAGACCCTGAATGGTGCAAACGTGACGGCAGTGTACATATATATGCACACATATATTACATACATACATCTATATATATATATATATATATATATATATATATGTAAGCGATATTACGGTTCACGTTTCAAACAATGTACTAAAAATAACTAAAGAGATCCAATCGGAATTACGTCGATCACCGACAGCCCCGTGACGTAAATTGATACGAAATGAACGAGAAGTGGTACGTCAGTGGATGTTGGATTAAACGCGCACGGGTCGTATCGCCTTTCCTTTGCGTCTTCTCAATTCCGCGGAATATCGCGACGGGGATTATCGAGTATCACGATCCGTTACAAGGCGCGAGATTTACGAGAGACGTCGTTGAATCGGCTAGCACAAATGCGAATATAAATGCAAATAATATGCACATAATTGCATTATTTGACAAATTTATACGATTCAGCCGCGAAATTTCACGAGAGCATAAATTCGCACCTCGCAATGTGTCATGGTTGTTTAGGAGCGGGAGACAAGAGACCGCTATTTATCATAGGAGTTGAAAACCCACTGCTTTCGCTTCAAGCATTAAATTTGTACGCGGCTTTCATCTGCGGATTATTTTTCACTTCAGCCCGCAGAAACATTGTATAAAATAGATAAACAGATATGAAAGTGATATAATGGCGCGCGCGATCGGAATTCACACGTGTCCACGCAATGAAATTCTACAGAGCGATTACAATTCGATAATAACAGCAATTGTATCGAAATTGTCGATCGAATAATTATTATAATTCTAAATAATTTGGACAGTTATTATTATTATTTTATAATTTGAATATGTAAAAATAAATCATCTTATTCAAATCTCAAAATAATAATTATAGCTCTTATACTTTCAAGATGAGACGAACGGATAAAGATTTCGACATGATATCTCATTAAATTAAATATAATACACTTCAGATCTGTGCGGAACATCTGACGCGTACCTTTATGGCGGCGAGAGGACGCGCCGAAGAATAATAATCGGCCGCGTCTTTTAAATAAGGTGGCGACACAAAAAAAAATCCGGGATAGTTGAACAAAATACGGGGGGCCAATGATTAATAGAGCACACACCGGCACACACGTGTACGTACACCGGCAAAACATCCTTTCAACAGGCGTACAGCGCATATTAAATTTTTGATGGACGGTGACGTGGGTAGAGTAGACGTCCACGCTTGGCGCGCGGAATGTGGAACAAATACCGATTTCATCAAAAACCGATATTGATCTGTCCTTCTCTCTCTCTCTCTCTCTCCCTCTCCCACCGGCGAGCGGTGCCATACGAATTCCAAACGTTTCGACCATCATTCCCATCGTTCGCCTGTTGTTGCGTTCTCTCGCGCCGGATTATGCGGACAGAAAAAAAAAAAACGGAGAGCAAATCCCAAGTAATACTATGCCGTTTCGCTATAATCCGAATTCCGATGTGCGTTTTCGAAATTTAGCGGCAATTAGACCGTCATATTCGCGAAACAATTCTCCGTGCGTTTCCTTCCGCGCGTACTGCACTTTTTATGATGCGCGCGCGCAGATATATCCCTACGCTCGAAACGCGCGCGCGCGTCTGAAAAAATACTTTTCCTATTATAAAACTCATTAGGATGATTTATCGCGTGGTAGTTAAACAGCTTCTAAAATCAAATGCGTTTTTCCCCCTCCGTACTATTCTTCTCTGTCCGGCTGTATTTTAGGCTATGCAGTTGTAATACCCGGTGCCTGAGACACCTGGTGTGTTTTCTAACGTTTGTCTTGTAAACATCGAACGCTTAATCAAGATCATATCGTCGGATGACCTCGCTCATAGCTATCCATCATCCCTGTGAGAGAATCACAACTCGCCGGAGTACACTAACGCATTAATATACATCGGCAAATATACGAATGGGGGGATAAGCAATTGATTGGGTTACGTCACGCGTCATTGGTCACGTACTTGCAAAGGTAAATGCAATGCGTCATTTTGACAGACACTACGGTGTATCGTTTAACACCCCGGCGGATCCGTTGAACGGAGAAGAAAACGCCGGGCGACGACGCGCGGGCGCTTCACTTTCGCGCGCGCGCGGAAAGGTGCGTCGAACGGATCTCCACTCTTCCTCATTAGCAATTTTACTTTCCGACAAGGCGAATTATCCGGCGAATGAGGGATGACAAATCATTACGTCGATGCGGCGTCGTAATCCGGAAAGTGATAGAGAGAGAGAGAGAAAAAAGAACTCGCGGAGTAATCGGACGCGGTCATTGTCGGATTAACGCCACGGGACAGCCACGGCAAATACCATCACGCCGACTAAAAGCGCTGTAATCTCCACGACGATAATGAAGTTCCGCCAAAACATTTTTCCCCTATGCAAAAACGGGGCGCGCCATCTGCCCAGAAAACTCCCGCCTCAATCGCCGGGGACGCAAAAACGTCGAGCGTCACAAACGATCTCCTTCGTCGAGAGAGCCGGCCGTAAGAGCCTCCAAACGCTCGCGCGTTAAACGGTTTTTCGTCGTTTTTGCGCACGCAACAAAAATGAAACACCCTATCTGCGATCCCGCACACAAAGGCTTATCTGGTACACGTGATACTTGAGCATCGGGGGAAACACGACCGGCCCCCGAGCACCTACTTGACCGTCCGCGTATCGCGCTCTCATTAAACGGCCCGGGCCTTTCCATTTCCACCGCGGTCTTTCGGCGAACACGCGAGAGAGAGGAAGGCACGAGGGGTCCGTGCGGTGCGCACCGGCGAGAGCAAGAGCCCGTGCGGAAATTTACTCCGGGACAGCCCGTATTCAATATATTGGTCCTGTATTGGCATTATCCATAAGGCAAAATAAGGCTTGTCAAACTTAAGCCTATTTAGAACCTAGTCGGGACAGTTGACCTAGTTTACCTAGTTATACCCCGTACAGGGCTCAATTTGGATTTGACTTTTCCCTCAAGTCAGTTATACTTAGGTCTGCCCAGTTCGGATTTGACATCTGGGGCAACATTATATCTTTTAATTTTGAACCAATTCTCTTACACGTGGACATACATTGAGCCAATCTAAAAATTTTAGTTTGAGTCAGTTTTGGCACTGTGTAAATATAAAAATTTTAGTCTGAGTCATTTTGAGTCAATTTTGACCAGACTAAAATTTTTACATTGGTCCTAGTTTGGAGAGCAATATGGGTCCCACTTAAAAAAAGTGCCCTACAGTGGCAATCCTAACTTGGGCCTAAACTAAAGTAAAGTAAGGAAACTTAGCTAGGATAGCCCCAATTACGGTCTATAAAGAATTTCCACGCGGGAGCCGGTGGCTGCCTCATCGTCCGAGGAGCTGACGCCGAGCGTCAGCTCCGGAGCTGTCGCGCCGTCGGCGAAAGATAACGCGGCGTCTCCCCTTTTGACGACGCTTGATTAGTTTGAAAGCAGCTCGTCGGCGGCTACGCGACAGCAGCCCTGACATCGTTCGCCGACTCATCCCTCCGCCCCGGCCGGGCAGCGTCGGCGCGCCGCTGATGAAGCTATCGCCCATTGTTGTGCAGCCGGCAGAAGAGAATCCCCCCGCGGTAACACATGTAAACGAGCCGTGTAGATGTGCTGTAGAGCTATGTACCCGGGTTCGCCGCATCCACGTAAACGCACACGCTCTACTCCGGGCGTACCTATACGCGCGCGCGCGCGCGCGCGCGCACGCCTGCCGAACATACAGAGTGTCCCTGACTAACCGCGCTTTGTGTTAATGCACAAGTATTACAACCGCGCGAAATCGCGCCGTTGTTCTCCTTGCGAATCCAGCGCCAGCGATGATAGGGTATTGTCCGGTTTTATCGCAGATAAAGGGTACGGCGCGGAGACCGATGAATACCGGTACGTGTACGAAAAAAAATTCATCGTACACGTTCTGCGATATAATGCCAGAATAGATATTTGGCGTAATTAACAGTAACCGATGTAACAAATCGGTGCATTTTCTAATAGATTTTACTTGTTTCTTTATAAGAAATTCTTTTAGTACGTACAAATTTATTTTGCAACAAGCGTAATTGTCCTAATGAAGAAAAATGCAGTTGATTAAAGGGAAAAGGTATGTAGAGGGAAGGTAATATCGACATACTATTTTGTTTTTTTTTGGATGTTATCTCTTAAATGAAAGCTCGGAAATAAAAATTCATGTATACATGTACTATCAAGATTAGTATCATATTTTTTTATATTTTTTTCTACCTTTTAAGGAAATAACGTCCTTCCAACATAAAAATTGAGCTCTGAGAAATTGGATATCAAAATCGACATATCTATTAAAAATTATAAAATATGTTAGAAACATGGATTTAATATGTAAGTAGTTATTTAAACTTAAAGTGCTGGTCTACAACCTTGCTTTAAGAAAATATTTCAACTCTAAGCTGTAAGCTGTGACCAATCACAATCGAATGCGAGCAGAATAATCGACTGTGATTGGTTGCAGTTTACGGCTTAGAGCTAAAACATTTTCGTAAAGCGAAGTTGTGAACCCCAGCATTAATATTTAAATACAGATATATAAATTATTCAATAAAAATAAACATTTTTGGCATAGTAAAAAAACTTTTGAAATCCAAGAACTTCATATAAGCTAATTTAGCATACAAACGAACAAAAAGTGTACAAAATTATACGAGTTTTTAACGAGCCAACCAACTAAACAGATCGCGTTTACGTTAACTTTGATAAAGTGCAATATTTAATTTCTGAAAAATACAGGTACGTCCCTTTAGAAGGGACGTCCATGTCAGTTTCAGCGCCTCCCTCTACATACATATACATATTACGTGAAAGACGAAGTCAGGGGGAACGGAATTAGGAATGAGGGAAGGCAAAGGTAGAGACAGAAGCAAGCGAGATAGCGTCGAGCAGTGTCCAGAGGGAGGAACTATACGCTGAAGGGTAGATAGAGAAACTAACAGTGGCGTAACGCGGTGACGACGCCGGCGACAACGGCGACGACTACGACGAGTTCATCGACTAGAAGGGTTGTACACAACAATCACACGACGTGTACATGAAACGCGGCCTTTCATGCTCCGTCCATTCTTTCGTACTCGTGCACCGTCGACTCTTGTCGACGGTGGTTTCGCCTCCCTCCCAGCTCCACGCCCTTCTTTTTCACCGGGATTACATAACCGCGCGCTCGCGCGCCCTTATACGTTATTTTTTAATGGACACACATCGCGCGGACGCACCCAATTTCGTCGGGCGCTTCCGGTTTCACCTGCGCCGGCACGTAGAGCGGCGAGACGTCCGGGCCGTTAGCTCGGGACGCAGCGACACAACGGTAGATTATTATGCGGCACCGGCGCGGTATAGAAGTTGTTTGTACGCGGGTAAGAGGGGTCAAGTCTGGTGTCGTCCATTTTTCACAACTTTCCTGTTGCCTCGAAGGTTCTCTCGTATCTATCTCATTCCGTTGGCCGTTACCTCCTTCGCCCGCCTTGTACCGCTCGCTTCCTCCGCTTATCCTTTGTTCGCGGTCTCCTCTCCGTCCGCCTCACGGATCTATTAACGAGCGCGGTCGCGTTCGCTGCGGTTCCGACGTCGCGCCCCCCCGGTATATACGCGGGCCTCGGAAAATCGTAGTCCAGGAGGAGATGATCGATATCTCCGGCCGTGCGACCGCGCGGCCAAAAGTGCCCCGCCGGCCATTATTCTTCGTGAGCCCCCGCTCGTTAGTGTCTGTGAAAATTTTTACTGCGATAAAAACAAGTTTTCCGCGGACGGGAGAGGCGCGCGACGGCGAAATGAGTCCCAGTAATCTGACGCGACGATAATTCTTGTCGATATCACGGGAGCGTGTGCACGATGTGTCCGTGCTGTACCGCGCTCGGCCGCGCGGTAACAACATCTAGCGAACTCGCGAGTTTCGACGTGTGTTTCCACGCGGACGATGCAACTTTTACCCGGCAATGACGCGAGAGAAACGAACTTTTCCTCGGGACGGTTCTCGCCGGCCGGGGGGCTCCGCGGGGCGCGCAACTTCATACCGAAGTTCCAACGATATTATTTCCCTGATAAAAGTTTCTCAAGGTGTCAGTGGAATCGGGGCCAATGTACAACCGGATATTACGTTTCTTAGAAGCTATATGAAACGGTACTTATTCCGAAGAATGATAGAAGAAGGTTACGCTATTTTGGGAAATGTAGATGTGCACGAAGCACATCTATATTTGTACGTCCGACGTGCATTATGAGATATTTTTAGAATAATCTCTTTGTAGAAGAGCGATGAAGGAAACTTATGAAACGGTATAATTTACGATCGTAGAGATTTATGAATGAATCTTTTCTAATCTCAATAATCAAGCCGCTAATTATAGATAAATTCGTACGTACACATGCATTGTTTAATATTTTCCTGTAAGAAAAACTTATTATTTAATATTTATGACGGTAAAACTTGGTATGAAACAAGTTTTATACCAAGATTATTGTGATCGATTCAGATACTAGACAACTTCTTTATATTTATGATAAAAGAGAAAAAATAAGAAGAAAAAAAAAGAAATATTTTTTTATTGCAAATCAAACCGCGTATGTCGTGACAAAATTGTCAAAAGAAGGACGAAATAATTTTCAAAGCTGTCAAGAGAAATAACGAAAACGGTTGACCTTAAATCATTCGTTAAAAGGGAAGGAAAACGCGTTAAAGTCGATTCTTCTTACGTAATGCTTTCTTAAGGGAAATAGGAAGGGATGTTATTTAAACGCAAAATTAGAAATTCGAATAGTAAAGTAGAATAAATAAGCCGAGCATTAAGCAACGATGTTGTTTCGCCATTGCGAGATCCTCGTCGAGTTCAGCCGGCGGCCCTTGTAGACGAGGTAAATTAAATATTTTTCTCTCATTCCGCGCGATACACGCAAAATGATTTTCGTACCACGGCGTAACTGTGCGAAGTGTCTCGAGACATATATGCGGTATAAATAATGAGCGATCGGAGAGATATTTTTTCAGTGATAAATTGTTGAGGAATGTTTTCTTCCATTTTTTTTTTTAACTTAATTATACTTAAAGACGCGTGCACGATAAACAGACGGCTGAGAATAGCCCGTCAATTAGCCTCGTTCTTTTTAAGAAGATCCGATAATATTATTTTTAGCTTACATATGTATGCGGGGATTATTGTGCGACATTACGACGCGATTTGGCATCGGTGAGTCCGGTAGTTTATTAAAAATGTAGGTCATTTCGTGATATCGGTTATATTCTCCCCGGGCCATCTTCTGGGCCAAGACGATGCCTATAACGTTTTATTGTGAAATCCCCACTGAAGGACGGCTGATACCAGGGATTGAAACGTCATGTAAGAGACGAGATATAACTGAGTCGGCCTGAAGCAAACGAGCGAAACTAACCCTCTTGCCCAAACCATAAATATCATAATACAACAGGATGGAATACAAGGTGCTCTTTTATGCCGGGAATACGATGTCTGAAATGAGGCAAGAAAAGCTCGCGGTGAGTGACAGTCGAATATTTCGAGCAATCGCGGGCTTTCTTTCTCCTCGAGCCTCATGGTCCTTTACTACCGCGGTCTTATTGAAACTATAAAGACGAAATATAGCCCCCCGCCCCCCCCCTCTCCGTCTCTCTCTACCGACGAGATTCGTAATCCGCGACGGCCGCCGTATTTTCATATCGAAAACGAATTGTGGACGTCGAAGTTTATCTTCGTCGCAAGTCTCATATTTTCCCATATTGCGCTCCGGTGTGCCGTCGTACTCTCGTACCGTCCGTGACACATTCGGCGGAGAGAGAGAGAGAGAGAGAGAAAAAAAAAGGCAAACAATCGTCGGAAATGTATAACGAACGAGTCCCCGCAGTTTTCGGCCGCGGCCGAAACTTCGCTTCCGCGTAACGGGATACGTAAAACGATAACCCGCAGCCCGCGCCACCGCGCTTTCGGATGTATGGATCCTCCGCGGCGCGGTTCTGTGAAAACGCGCGCGGCGCGCGCGCGCAATTTATGTGAATTCACGAATGGCTACGTGCAACAATGCATAAGTACGTATCTGTATGCGCGTGTACACTCGATCCATTAATTTTCGTCCAAGCTGTTTCCTCGCCCGCGTCAGAAGCAGCCATATAACCGTGAACGGGGAGAAAAGTTGGTCGATTAAACCGGGCGATAGCGAGTGTCCTTTCGCCCCTGTCTGTAACATTTATAATAAAGCACCCGGGCGCGCGCGCGCGCGCGCTCTCTCTCCGCGCGCTGTACAATGCGACGCGTAAGTTGGGGATAATTTAAGGCTTACGGCGCGCACGATTACGCCCTCTATTTATTATCCGTCTGCGTTCCGACCGCCGTTAATATTATAACAGGCGAGTCGATTGACGAGGCCCTCAATTATTCCGATCCGCTGTATCGCGATTGTCACAATAGCGCGGTGGCATTCATTAGAGACATGCCGTTTGTGTATATTATACATGAACTGTCGCATTAACAGAAATTTCATCGTCATTAATGCGCTCCGAGTGTTAATTTTCCTGGCCGTATCGAAATGACGCGCCGCGCGAAGCGCAACCAGCCCGCTCGCTCGCTCGCTTTACGAC
>VBVQ01005381.1:0-11923 GCA_011636635.1 Tetramorium simillimum | reverse complement strand
GGCCCCGCCCCGCGCCCCGCCGAGACCGTCGCAGATTTTTTTCACGGCCGCGCCGAGGGGAACGGTCGCCGTCGAGAGACCCTTGGGCAGGGTGCCTCGCAGGGCGAGGCCCGGATATCTGATGGAGCGCGCCTCCACAAATCTCCCCCAAATACTTGCGAAAGACTGCGAACGGCGATTTAGAGGGAGGGCCAAGGGGAGCGTCTTATCGAGTTCGAAGTGATAATTGATGTGCGTCACGTTATTCGTAACAATGATCCATGAATCGTGATAGATCGCTTTTTTTTTTTAGTTCTGCACGATTTCAATCTTGTTTGATTGATGGCGCGTGTATAATCTGCGAGCACCTTTCCGCGGGGTGCCTTTCATATTTTTATATTCCGAGCTTTTATATTTTTATATTCCTGCACTTTTCTCGTATTATTTTATTTATGTGTTTCATAAATGCATTTATTAACTGCACCTGGCTGCATTTTTTTTGCAAAATTTAGCAAACTCATTATCTTCTCGCCTTACAGCTCAGTTTCATCATTTTCTCGTAACTGTCACGACTAAATCCCAGTGCGCATTATTACGAGTACGATAAGTACGTTAAATATCAACTTTTTGCGCGTAAACGAATACGGTATATCTCGAAACCACTGATTGTGAGTATCCTGTCAGATTCTTTAGAGCCTTTAAAATCTTTCTTCTCTCAGAAGATGTCGAAATACTCGTAGTCCTTGTGCAATTAGCCATTGAAAATGGAAGTCTCTTCGTGACGTAAGCAAATATCGATTAAGAATACTCTAATAGAATTTTAATTGGAATTTAGTGTACTCATACTAAGCGGGCGGATTTACATATAAACTAGATACGTAAGAACTACGCAGTTTAGAGAGTCTTGTATTACGAAAGGTCTTGTGCTACTTTGAAAAATAAATACTCTTATCGATAATTATTAATATACTTATTATTATTAACAATTTACTTTCATAGCGATATGGACAGTATCGACATCTGATAACTGTCTCCAAATCTCTTTTTCCAGCCTACTCAAATTATTTTTTTAGTTTACGACAATTTTCAATTCCACTTCGGTTATTATTTTACAATTTATTTCCGCGTTATCTATTTAAGTTTCGTACTTATCTACATTTCTTCTTGTCGTTTTGCGCGGTATTACGTTTTATTTTATCAAATTATCTGAACAAAATAAAAGAAAATATCATAAGAAGAAAAGGACAAAAAATCTTGACGTTATTTTATTTTACGTAAAATGAATAAAAATAAAAGTCAAATACAAAAGATTGTATAATTTTAAAGAACTGCAAATCGAAAAGAATCATAATTTTTTGCGAGTTAAGTAGACACAGATAGTTTTCATTTTTTAATTAATTTCAAACAGACTTCCTTTTTAATATGAATTTTTAATATGAATTTTTATGTAAGAAGAAGACTTACTTAGAAAGATATGTTTAGAATATTAGAAGATTGTAACAAAATATTTTCGTCAAGAAAGAAAAGATTCCAAATTAATAGAAAAGTTTGTCATTACAAGTAAGGACGTGAAATATGGAACACCGTATATATAATTTTCATATCATGAGTCATTAATTACTCTTCCACGGACTCTATCTTTCAAAGAAAAAACATTTATAACAACATTGATAAAGATTAGAACCAACGGGATATACTGTGCATTATTTTTATGCTAAATTACAACGCAAATAAATCACTGGAAATTTTGCAAGCTGCACGATATATTTTAAAAAATATGTACTGTAAAGTCGGGGCCATCGATGTAAAATATCGAAAAATTAATACACGAGGAATAAATTCTGGGATTATATATAGATCGTCTATACTAGCGCGCGTTTACATCGTAAACTATAATATCCATCTATTTTTGCACACATTTTAAAACTTTTAGTTAACGTCGGAGCATCTATCTCTGAAATAGTTTTATTAAAATAATTTCTTTTCGACATATCATATATCTTTTCATATATCCAACCAAATTCTCACTTTCTTCCGTTACGAAATCGTAAGACTTATCAGATTAGATATCTTTTCATTCACTACGGAACTAATCGCCACGTTTGTGGCGTTCCATTGTCATATCTATTTATCATTCAAAGGAAAATTGCAAAAAATATACTACTAACACATTACACATTACAAGATGTAATTAAAAAACAATAAAATACTCGAGCCGTGAATAAACTACTGTCTTACCTTGTTTAAGGATTATCTTATAAATTGCACGTTGTAAGGGCATTTCTTACTTTAGCAGAAATTATAATATCATTAGCTCTACAAAAAAAATCTTGAGTCTATTTGAGTTGAACCGGTTTCGGACTCGGATACGAATATACGCGATAATTTCTAAATTTGGGATTCCCAAATTGAGTTCTCAATTGGCTGAGAAGCTTCACAACACAAAATACGTCTCTAATTTTTCGTATAATCGTTGCAACAGTATTTAATACATACTTGTAATTGATTTGGACAATTAACCCCTTTTTTTCCAATTCTCCTTCCATTCACATGATTTTTATATATATCGAGTTTCGAGAGATAAAATTAATTTTTATGAACTCACTTGCAATTAAGGATATTGATCCGTGTATGAAAAAATGATTACAAATGATCTTAACTTTCACATTATATATTTAATTTATATTTAATGAGCAAACCCTTCGAAATATCCTTTTTGAATACATTTAGAATACATTTTGAAAAACAAAAGCTCGAGTCAAACGACTATTCTTATAGTTATTGATCAAATGACTCTTTAATATGACAGCTATTAATCATATGGATTTTTTATAATTTCAATTTTTGAAATGAGAAGATTTAAATTCGATTTTTAATTAAAATTTTAAAAATATTCTCACGTTGTTCAATCCGCGTTAAAAATTTTCACGCCGAGGGAAAAATGTAACCGGAAGAGAATGACAACGTTGATCAAACGTTTCGTTACTTTCTTTTTTTCCTCCTTTTCTCACGTTCCGCGAATTTACTGTAGATATTAAATTCCCGTGTTTTTTTTCTGCATACGAGAAGCCCGCGGAGTACACGTGGCGACTGCAAAGTTCAACGACTCGAGCTTGTGTGTCTGCACGTATTCTCTCAGTCAGCACATCGCAGAAGAACGGACACGCGCGATTCTCTCTACACTCGCATAACTCATTCTCTAGGACCCATTCTCCTCCTATTTCTCAGTTCGCAGTTGAGATTATATTTTACAGACATGCGCGAATTTATGGACCCTGCACGCAAACAACGATAGCGCATCTGTGTTGACGTAAGGGGGAAGACAAGCCAAGATTATCGACGTGTGCAAGGATTCAATATGTCCACGAAAATAGATGAGAATGGAAGCCCAGTTTTTCTATCAAATATCTACAAGATCGTCTCCATCTCGGTCGCTTTAGATACTGGAAATTCTAACACAATATTTAACCGTGGGAATAAAAATTTGCATTTGTTTCCATCCAAATCCATCCAAACTGTATGTTAATATTTAAACAGCGAGATTACTTGAGCATCATATGCCTGAAAGATTCGCGCTTGAAACATTTCGAAAATTATATCGTTCCGAATAAAGTAACTTTTCTACGTTTAAAAATCAAGTAATATCCTGTTGTAAAAATGTTACGGTATTTTGCGGAAGAAAAATGCAAGAATATTTCAGAATAAGCTCTATTTATAAAATAGGTTATCGATAACGATGTATTATCAGTGCAACGTAATCGAATGTGCATATATTTTAATGAACAATGCTGAATGTATAGAATAATGGAATACCTGAATTAGATCATTGTCGAGTTTGCACGACCTCGAAATTTCGTATCGCGGCTCAGCGGCTCACAGCGTCGGGCGAAGTGGCAGCCGCGCGGCAAAGAGGGAGAATCGCAGTTTCCTGCTGAAAGAGTCGGGGTCGAGGTCATATTTCGGAGCCTGTGTCGCGAATACCGTGAATTTACAACGGCCGCGCGCGCGGAAAGTACTAAGGCCTCTCCTCCTGTTGCACTTGCGTCATTCATTGCGAGCGAAACGAGCGCGGGGTAGTGGAAGCGAAGCGCGGAGCCCTCGCGAAACCCGACCTGCGCCGTGATCCCGTCTCGCCGTGTTCGATCCTTTCGAATGCGAAACCGGCTCTCACGGAGACGCGTGCAATTTCCGGTTGCGGCCTGGAGATAAAAAGACACGCGCGCACACACACACACACACACACACGCACACACGCACGCGCGTGTCAAGCGACACGCGATTTTGTCCGTGAAACGACACGCCGGATGGAGATGAAGAATTCACGGACCGTATAGTCCTTTTTTTTTTTCAGAGACTACACATGTATACATACATGTAACAACAATATAAATATAAATAAAACATAAATTTAAAAAAATTTAAAAATATCTGCACATATATAGGAGCACGTGTATATTTTATACTTACGGAGCGATAGTAGAAGAACTGTCAGTCAACGTCGACGTCCCTCTCTCATTGATCTACACGCGCCGATGGTCGCAAATCGACTAAACCACGCCGGGCAGTCGCCATGTTACTCCGGCCCGTAGTGTCGAGGACACACCGCGTTGGTCACGCACGCGCGCGCTATATCGGTGAAGTACACGAAGCGAAGGCTCGAATTGACTCGGATGTATTATATCACAATGACAAAAGGGACGACACGTGCGTCCCCACCATAACGGCCCGCCGTCGCCTCTGCTCCCGTCCCCGCCACCGTTGCCGCCGCCGCCGCCGCCGCCGACGCCGCGTCGGTCGTTGAGACATTTCGCGGTAATGTTGCCGCGACGAGACGACCTCGGATTCGCGATTAAGCTCCAGCCCCAGTCTGAATTTCGAGCGAATTGCACCATGCGAAAAAGGAGAGAGAGGCAGAAAGAAAGAGAAAAATTTTTCCCGGGAAAGAGTCGGAGCGGGGAAACCGACCCAAATATAGCAATCATAACTTGTAATATATATATAAGAAATGCTGACGTTGAAATAGAAAGGACTTTTTGGAACTTGGCGATACTTCCCCGAAGGATACATATATCTTCAAAGATATATCCAGCCCTTGAAAGTTAAATTCCCGATAGAATCGCGAAGAGATTCCTATTTACGATATCAACCCTACGTACCCCGTGTATAATCCGTGAAATATATCCGTGAAAAATAAGACCTTCGTAAAGAAAAGGACAATTCATTTTGCAAATAACGAATGTATTATTTTCGAAATGTTTGTAACATCGATTACGTGTAAACGTTAAAGATATTTCGAAGTTTTCTGAAGAATCCCTCTCAAGGGAGCAAAGGGTCTGGCTACGACGCGAAACGCACAAAATTTGTGTACTATTAATATACGGAAAATATATGGAAATAGGAGATATATGGAAATATATGGAGAAAAAATCCGCGAGCATGGCACGCAAATACCTATTTTCATGATCGTTGCGATACGTACATACAGCACGATACGCACGATCCGCAGTCCTAAACAAAAGTTATCGGCAGGCGTCATAATACACGATACTTTCGGTTTCGGATGACATCGATCCAATTAAAGTTATTTAAAGATGTGCTACGATGCGAAATTCGAGATAAGCACATACGTGTAACCTTTTTGCATGATCCGAATAACTCAAGTCCGAATGTTCAGATTGAAGAATTGGCTTTTCTTACCAATTTAGACGACTTTTGAATTTTGACGACTACAGGTTTCGAATTTTCCCAGCAGTTCGACTCGCCCCGAAATCGGCGGAGAAACGATGGAATTTTACGGGCGCATTCGCACATCCCCGCTAATTAGGCAAAAATTTGATTACGTCAGCCATCTGAATTAAATATGCTCAATTTGACGCTCCGCTGTTATTTCGCAGATCCTAATTACTTACCCACTTTTTTCATTTCTTTTTCATTTCATTTATTTCATTAAGAGATTAGATCTTTTCCTGGAAAAAATTTTCCGCAGAGAAGTTAACCGAAGTCTAATCTAATCTAATGTTAAAGTATTTCTATTTTCGTAGCTGAGTGGACGATTGATTGTGAGTGGACATTTGCATCGATCCAACATTCCTGGTATTTTTACGCACAGTCACGCCATTTATATAATCGAATAATTAATTTGCTTTCTTTTTTTTTTACCTCCATGTCAACAAGCGGTTTTTGTGTAATCGATTGTGCGTCAGTAACAGTGAGCTATGGATATTCTTTTTTGCTTTGCTCTTTTTTACTTTCCATTTTTAACTGTTTTTACGCAAAAATTATTTATTGTACAATCATTTGCAGTTATCTTATTAATTGGTTTTATGTGATAATATATTCTTGTACTTACTGCTCATTAGTAAAATTCTTCTCCATTTTTGCGTGACGATTCTGAGACGAAATCTTGTCAATATCTTTCACATTGTTCTGGAGTGTTTTAATTGCAAATCATACCTGCGTTTTCGAACTACGAGGAATAAAGCAGAATTTCTCAACATTTATTATCATCTTTTTATCGTTATTATTAATCATATATATATATATATATATAGTCATATATATTTAAGTATAGTTATTTATATATCCTTGTTTAATATTTTTTAAGTTAATCTTTTCTTTTCATTACCTGTGCTATTGAATTTATAGACATCACTTAGAATAAACTTGAACAAAAGGTTAGTTTCTTTAATACTCGCATAAAGTATGATGAAATTAATTGTGAAGAGATAGGAAAATTACCAGGGAATGTCCATATAAGTAACTTTCTAACGACAAAATCCTTTTATTCAGTAGATCAGATTTTTCAAAAGAAGAAATGGTAACAATTACAATAACTAACTTTGAACTTTTATTTATGTACAATAGAAAAATAAATCTACAACACGATTCAAAGTATGTTATCACTTTTCTATACACATATAGCTTATTAATTCTTGCCTCTTTCATTCATCATCGTTATGCAATCGAATTAAAATAAGAATCGTAATTAGAATTTTATACGCTTATGAGGAAAATTATTCAACTTGTAATTTTATCGTTCGATTATTCCCTTTATCTTTTTTCTTTTTACTGCAAATTATCTGAATGACGAAAGAGCGGTGAAATAAGATGCAGCTGTCTGCACCATCTTAAAATTCAAAATATTTATGTATTTCCGTAATATTGTACGTGCTATACGAATTGAAAGGGGTCATTCTTACCGAAGAATAATTCGCCATCGAGAGTACGTATATTTTGCCTGCCGTTAATGTACAAGGTACAAAACCTCTGTAAAGTAATATGCTCAATAGCCGTATCGTTCTCAACGACATATTGTACCATAGCATGTTGTATCTAAAAACAGTGATCGAACGTGTAACACTTTATCTCTACAACAATCAATCAATTCCTTTCAAAGAGAGTTATTCATTAAAATGTTCAAAATATGGAAAGAGAAAAAAACAAAGAAAATGGAAATTAAAATTATTTTAAAAATGCCTAGGAAAACTATCAAATACTAAGATACAAACAGAAAACAAATTGGAACAAATTTATTTTCTTCTGCATTGCTGAAAATCAAAAGGCATCAAATTTTAAATACTGTTTTTCGAAAAAATCTATCTACATTTTACTACATTTATTTTTCCATATTGCGTAAATAATTTTGGTATGATATATTTACGCTTTATGGAATATATCTTCGCTATGATCCATTATTGTTTGGCCGGGATAACTCAAAATGAAGAGATGCATAAAACCACCTATGGTCATCGCTAGATATCTCATCATTTCTCCTTTACGATCCATTAAGTAAAGTATCTGCAAGACAATTAAATGTTAGATTGAAGATAACGTGAGACAATTTCTACTCGGAGATATCGTCTTAATGTCATCGCGCGCTCACTTGCATTCCGAGGAGACTTATAATGACGATATTAAGAAAGAGCAACATAAACGAATACATTTCGAATAAAGAATCCAACATATGGACATATCTGAAAAACATAAACGAATAAATTGAATGCAAAATATTTTGTGGTAAAAATTCGAAACTTACTGGAGAGTCAGCTGATGCTTTTGCAAGAGAAACACCAGTTCGCGATAGATCTCGTCATCATAATCCCGTGATTTGCGCTCATTATAGCTTATATCTACATCCTTAACGAAACAATTACTTTTCTTTGAACTTATCTTCGAGGTCAGATTTTCCAATCGACATCTTTAGAACATGTTTAAAAGTCTATTCACTGTACGGTAAATATTTAAAAGAGAGGAAAGAAATTTTTTCACGTTAAATTAAAGTTTCTCAGAAAGTAAGTTATGTAGGAGCGATATGATACCCGATAGCGGCGAAGAGACTGCATGCGTGGTGCACGAGTAACATGTAGCTCGTATCGGTTACTATCATGATGGTCATGCCCATCACAGTCATGAAGTACGAGTAGACTAATATAGGATAGTAGTACTCCTCTCTATCGAAGCTGTACTGGACATCGAATAGGTACTTGTAAGGGCGCGATTCATTGAGAGGCATAAGGATATCCAATATTTGCGGCGTAACTGGGATCAGCATGTAAAGGCTCATCAGTGAATAAATCACCACTGCAACTCGCGTTATTGTTACGAGGTAGAAAAGCGAATAAACCATCAAATCGCATTATTTAAATTTCGAATGCATTGTACAATTCACGATGACACGCGTAACAGTAAGTGCGAAGTGTGACGAGCTGACGTTAAAAGTCAAACAATAGGCGAGTGATTTATTTTATTGTTACCGGTGTAAGTTATCGTCATTTTTCTTCCTAGGATAGCGTACTCGTGCATAACTTGTACCTCGAGAGAATGCGTGAAAACGCGCCAGTGATAGTCGATGAGCGACAGCAGTTGTTCTATCTGAGAAACAATAAACGAAATAAAGAATACAATTTGCGATTTTTCCAAGGGTCGAAGCGAAAGATCGCGACACCCCGAGTCTTACGTTTTCGTTTTTAAGAATTATAATGTACAGTTTGACATAACCGCCGATTGTAAGCAGCACCATGATAAAACATTCACAGTCCTCGGTTATGTGTCTCCATCTTTCAGTCAATGTTATAAACTGAAAATCGACGATAATAATTGCGAACACCTCTGCGCACCTCTAACGTTCCACCTACCTTTAATAAAAGCAATGTAAGCAGCCGATGGGTATGAATTACGAGAATGATTTTAGACGCAAGAAAATGATCTTTTATCTTCGATATCTTTCGTAAATAACACTGTTCGACAAAAAATTACTTTTGTCACTTTCGTTTATCAAATTACCCCATCACGTTACAATTTTGAGAAATTTGCAGTTAAAATTGCAAAAATGGATTATTTCCACGTATTTTGTCATGTTATGAAATTTTTTGCATTTTTAACTGCAAATTTCTCAAAATTGTAACATGATGGAGCAATTTGACAAACGAATGTTCAGCACCTAAAAAACTACAGGAAATGATTATTCTCGTCCCGGTGTTTTTTTTTTGTCGAACAATGTAATAGATGTATACGGGCTGTTTCGGATCGACCGCACTTTTTCGTTACACTTTGATCAATTTTAAGTCAACTCTTTCTTTTTTAACAAAAGTGCGACGAACAAATTTTAAACAATTAGTCTCTCTAGAAATGAAACTTCGTTAAAACTTAATTCTAAATTCTACAATTTTAAACAAACTCGTAAAACTTGTAACTTGTTTTTGTAAGATTCATATGAACATATGAGTAGATCTTCAATTCTATGCGTACTGTATGTCATAAATATGCTCAGTTTTTTATGATCGCTTCGTAAGCTACGACTTTACGATTTTACGATTGAGTCACAAATTTGCTTAGAATTGCAGCATAAATTCTAGTGTTTCAATTCTTATTGATTATGACATTTTTGTTGAGAAAAACTTATTTTAAAATTTGTTAAAGCAGAAGGTATCTAGAGCATTCTATATGTACAGTTGCAATGGGATTATCTGAATAGTAATGATTTGAAACATAATATCATGAAAATTGACATGATAAATCTTGAATATTAAAATTTTTTCCAAAAATTCAAAAAAGTTGTCAGACAGTCATTTTCAAAAAATGCTCTCTCAAAAAAGTCATTTAAAATTTAAAAAATTTTATTTAAGATGGTTTCTGAAATTGTTGTTTAAATATTTACACGTGCGGTATATACTGAGTAATATAACGATTCAAAATTACTTGCGACACCGTTAGGTGAGATAATTTTATTAACCATGTGAGTCACGATTGCTTTAAGTATTTAATCGATATGAAGTAAAACACACGGGCGCGCGCTCGCACGCGTATATTCAGTTTCTTTACACATGAATATTTAAAATATTCTATTATCTCAAAAAATTTAAAAAGCTACTTTGCGAAATTAATATTGCATGCTCCTATGATCACGTTTGTAATAAGTCGTACGTATGCTAGCTACATGGCGATTTCCTCTCTCTCTTTAGCAAATGTTATTCGCACAACGGTTTTTATCTGGACGTACGGCGCAAAAAGCGGCGGATATTTACCTCGAGAAAGCCGAAGTTGAAAACAAATGTCATTACAATGGTCGGCAACAATATCTTGATGAATTTATTTTGCGCCGGCCAAACGCCAAGTTTCGACATGAGAATCTTATTAATATTGTAATAGCGTTTCACAGCCGACTGCATCACTCCGGCTCGGTTTTGTCCTGCTGGTGTCGGTTCTCCCTTAAGAACCAGACCGATATTTTTCTGACAGTCCCCTATATCTAAATACTATATTGCGCGTATCTCGCTAATGACATGTTACGGAATTGTATAGTAACGTCGCGTTTGTGATAATCATGGGTTGTCGGGAAACGCGTGCCGATTGTCCCGCGCTTCTTTATTTCTTATTCCTCTCGTTGTCGTAGCGATAAAGAAAAAAGATTTGACGTCGCAGAAATTATACCTTGCAAAATGTCGTTCGCTACGGTGACACACGCGGCACTCGTTCATGTATCTCCCTCCCCGAACTTGCGTTGCGTTAAGAATATTACTCTTCTTTTTTTTCTTCTCTCGCCTTATGATACCGTCTGACTGTTAATGTACGTTGTGTCATGTACCGATAAGTACATACATATAAGATAAGCGTAGCAGAAGAATCGAGCGACACAAAAAACCGCGCGCTAATGTCAGCCAAATAAATTATGTCATCGACTAAGGTCGCGTAACACGTGCCGTCATAAAAATCTGACCGATAAATAATTTATTTTCAACTTTCAAATATTTTATCCAGAGTATGTCGTGTTATGGATTCGGTCTCCGCGTCTGCCGTCTGACATGAGACGTAACGACACGTGCCGTCCGTAAAAAGCTGAACATATTGTAAGTCTTTCATTAAAGATAAATCAGGATGATAACAAGACAAAAAGTTTTCTTTCTCTCTTCTCTGAAAGAAGATAATTTAGTCATCCGCTTTCTAAAAGGAGAAAAAGGTACGTGCTAAAATACCAGCAATGGGAAAGTTTTGAAGCGCAATTATTATAGGTCAGAATATGTATAGACGATGTGATAGTTTTTTTTTTCTTGTAAATGGTTATTTGTGTAACGTGACACCAAGATTTTACACTTCAAGTTTTTCTTATGAAAAATGTATCGATTTTTTAAAATTAATATTGTTTGCATTAATTTCGGATAAGAAAATTTAATTAAAAAATAGTATAAAATAAAATGATGTAACGTATTTTTTCCATGTAATCATACATTTAATTAAATATACACAGTAAAAAACATTTTGTATTTGTGTTAAAATTTTCCTGTGTAGAAAGTTTTGTATTAAATTTTTAACACGGTCGAATGTTAATTTAACATATCGTCGTTGTTTAAACTTTTCTATGTTAAATTAATGTTAACTTTTTTTAAGAGTTAAAATAACACTGCAATTTACATGTAAGTACATGAATTCTTGGTGACATATTTTATAT
>VBVQ01005380.1:0-11927 GCA_011636635.1 Tetramorium simillimum | reverse complement strand
CACACACACACACACACACACACACACACACACATACACATACAATCTCTCTAAGATTTATTTTAATGAATGAATAAAAAACTGACGTAATATCCACTCTCATTTTAAATTATCAATTTTTTTCATTTTCTTTGTGCATTATCCAACGTAATTTATCGATGTGTAAAATGGAAAATTTTGATGAGCGAAGATATTTACATTTCGTGGAGATTAAAAACGTTCAAAGAAATTCCATTTGGTAAAATCCATTTTGTTATATCTACAGTTTTAAGTATATCGTACTTAGGACTTAATTATTTTCAATTATATTAGTACACTATTATAATATAAATCGATAAAAAAAAATAATCATTGTATGGATATATTTTTGTAAGAGGTACAATTACATTTGTTAAATAACGCAAAATAATTAATGATGATGCAGATACTTTACTATTTCTGTTCAATTTGAAGCCTAAAAGAATATGCTATCTGCATATTCATCGTTTTTCCATCGAATAAATTGTATGTGCTGATTCAACTTTTTCATGAATGCTTTTGAGATAGGTTAATCGCTCGATGGTCTCATGTGCGAAATAGCAAGCTACGCTGGTCGCTTTTTCCGCGGTGCGGCTAGCCCCCGAGGGTCGGATTGATAAAATAGAGCAAAAGCTCCCATCGGTGCCATCTTGGAATGTCCCCTGAAACTGCGGACATATTTCACCAGTTGGTTTAACTGCGTTTTCCTTGATTCACCGAAAGGCTGTCGCAATAAACGATAACTGACGTAAACTCCGAAATCTCCCTACGATTTCTCGTCCCTTCTCTTTTTCTTTTATCCTCTTTCTTTCAAATCAAAGGTACTTTTATTATCTTGTCGCTGGACACAGTCAGATAAAATTGGATAAACTTCCATGAGAACGGCAAAAGACGTGTGTTTCATAAGCACATATCATTTGCAGATAGCGAACGGAAGTCATAAAATACACCAGAATCATTTTTGCTGAATGTTATTTAAAGGAGAGCGATGCTTTGATAATCACATAAGTACTATTATAATAGTATCACATCTCACGTATGCGCGGAAATTAAAGTCGATTTCATAATTTCCTTTGTCCGAGCGTTTTAATTAAATTAAGGGGTTATTTCTGTTTGAAATGGTAAAAATGGCCAGGAAAGTTCTCACAAAGAACACTGCAAATAAGATATAAACGAAGAAGTGGATAAACGTATATTTTATGAATAAATAACATAATTCCATAAAATTAATTAGTAATTATGTACAGATAAATTTATTACAGATACGCATTTTATTTATATTTATATGTTATAATTATCATATAAAACTTATTAAATTAGCACAGAAAGAAAATTGACGGAAAAAGATATATACAGTTTTATCCGGTCTGTTTTAATTTATTACAACATACATATTATTTCTAAAAAAATATATTTACTGCATACACACACACACACACACACACATACACATACATCCATTATATTAGAAGATTTATTTATAACAGAAATTATTTTATGTTACTTTACTATATTACTTCATATTAATGAAAGTCACGTAAGAAAGTAACAATGAACCATTTGTTACCACCGATTTCTTCTCATCTCGTTTGTCGACGTCTATCGTGATCACGGACCGTAATGCGGGTCGCGAAAATTTATGCGATCAAATATCTAACGTGAATAGACGTCAAAGGAGATCAAACACGTGTGGTCGCTGTCTTGTTCAGAGGAGATAAAAAAATGACAAATTTCGGTGACAAAAATCCTATTTTTTTTAGACAGTGACTTTGACTGTTCGTACGGCTTTGAAATGTGATCGTATTCCTTGCCTATTTCAATTTTATTGCTTCACATTTATCTTATTTATTGAAATTGAATACTCTAAATCTTATATGAACGACGACACAATTATTAAGAAGGATAATGAAATGCAAGACAAGATAATAAATGAACACTGACTGTAAAAATAATTTTCGAAATTATACGCAAATTACGCAAATAATATAATTAATTCATATAACTATATTTTTATTTAACTAGATATTTTTTCCAACTAGAGAAATTTTGTTGAAAAAGATAGGATTAACTATCTGGATTTGTATCCGTTATCTCTTGCAATTGTAGGAGATGAAACGTGAGATACACAGTAAATATCGTGAGAAAATTTCAACCCCGATAGCAAGCTGCGACCTCGAGCAGACTGTCAAAATTGTCAGCTAAAAAGTTTTCTGTCGTCACGACATAGATAATTGATGACAATAATTCGTTTTTCTCTAACAACGAAGTACGCATTGAAACTCGAAACTTTAAACTCACAGTACAAACGAACGAAATATCAGAGAAAATTTTCGCGGTCTTCCAGCGTTATTGCGAGGATAAGATCTACTAAGGATGACGATTTCTTCTAGACGACGGTATAGAGTTTCCAAGGTATCCAACCCTAATTCGTGCTTATGTAATCCCGGATCTCCGTCAAATTTATATAGCTAATACAACCCGGGTGTACATTTTCACTCCGTATTTATTAACGTCAAGATTATATTGTCCGTATAATGGAGTAGTGCCAAGTCGTTCTATAACAAAATTTAATAAGTAGGAACATGAAGACAAGGCATCTACGCAGTAGATTCTAATGACAAATACTTTTTCTCATTATAGCGAAAGAGAGAACGAATACTAAATTTTAATAAAGATTTAAATTTATGCATCTCATGCTATACTAATATGCGCTAATTGCACTACAGTGTAATTATTAATTTTAAAATTACATGTCAAAACCATAACTAACGCGCTAATATACATTATTTATTCACGATCAATTTCAAATTAGTTTAAACAATATGTATAACTTCTCATAATCGCGTTGCATTAATTTTTCTTTGATCATTGAATTAATAATCATTATTTACGATAATTATATATTATATATATTATATTAATAATTATATACTATTTTTTATCATAACTGTGAAACTTTTTTTATATTTTTGCAATGCGCATAAAATACAAAATACATAAATAATGAAACTTTAAAGAAAAATCTCTTACAATATTGATATCGCTTTTGAATGTGAAAAATGTATACTATTGATATCTCTTTTGAATATGAATAACGTATACTAATATGCGTATACATTGTGATATGCACGACTGTCTGCGCCAAACTTTTGATCGCTTGCGCGAATTGTAAGTAGTTTTCGAAGTTAATTTATTCTTCCAAATTAGCGTTTAAATTGAACATTTTTGTTCGAATGTATATAGTATACATTTTTCATTTTGCACCAGATAGATCATATTTTCTTTTTTTTTTGAAAAGCTATCCGTATGCAATGAACGCTGCAAATTGTGATGCATGTCCTCTGAAATATCAGTGCACGCTGTGTTTTAATGAAACGGGAGTAAAAAGATATTCAAACTTTTAACCCAAAAAAGTGCTTTGGAGTATATGTAAGGTACACTTAGAACTGAATGTAAAGCTATAATTGGAATATATAATTGGAAAAATTTCAAGACATTTTTCTATTTTTACATGTAATATGATCAAACCATTTAATTAAGTTCATTCAGCGAACTTATTAGCAAATAATGATAAAGACTTTTAATATTTTTTTGTTGATACACAAAATCTAAAAATTATCATAATATAAAAATTAAGTAATAATCGAGTATACAGATTAGTATTACCATAATAAGCTTAGAAATTTAACGAAGAATACTAATTTTTATTGTAGAATAATTATTTTTTAAAATAATCTAGGTAACTTTTAATTATCAAAAAACTACTTTTAATGAAAACAGTTTGAAATTTTATTTTATTTTTTAATGCCTTGGAAAGAAGAAACATATCTGTGAAGATGCAACTTGTTTCCTTTTTGTATGTCTGCAGCAAAAACATGTTAAGTTTTTGATCATGCTACGTTAGGGAAGTAGGACGAGAATAGAATTAAGAATGTGCGTTAGTAAGAAAAATAATTAACGAGTAACGCGGAAAAGTAAATGCATATAGGTCACCATGAAGCAGAGTTAACTGTAAATAACATATATATCACGTATTAAGGATGAAATAGTGCTTTCTGTATACCTTTTTTCAAGCTGTACTTGTAACCTTTTCCGCGTGATATATCAGTTATGTTATAACTACCGAATATGCATCGCATTTCTCTCTCTCTCTCTCTCTCTCTCTCTCTCTCTCCCGCCTTTTTCCTCCTCCCCTTTACATATCACTAATTGACATATTTCCTATGGGACCAATTCGATATGTTGTGCATAAGCATTCCGCTAAGAGCTTTCAAACGATTTGCTGTTGTAAATAAAATCATCATATACCAATATGTATATATCTCACGCAGGAAATATAATATTTTATCTTTCAGAGTGCATTGGAATTCATAAACCGAACTAGGATTTGCTACCCCATCGCTTAGAATCAACGGATAGCTGCGACTCGCTTCTCGCTGCTTGATTTTTTAGCAGCCATCCTTACATCATTCGGAAGTCACGTTTCTCTTTTCTGTGTGCGCGAGGAGAGAGAAAAAGACCGTGGGCGAGGATTTTTATTTAAATTCATCTTGGAAAGAGAATTTTTAAAAAATCGCTCGCTGTGGACGCGTAAAGACGCTAGCTAAATATTCAGTACTTGTGCTAAGTTAATTTCGTCTGAATCCTTAGCAGTAAATTATATATTCATACTGTATGCTGTTTTACTATATGCAATATGCAATATAAATAAAGAAAAATTCAGTCTTATAAAAATACATCGGACGAATTAATAGTCTATTTGCCACTCGTGTTATAAAACGGGACTGTTTGATCTAATAATTTGATTTTTTTGTATTCAGATATAATGCCTCTATAACTTATATTTTATAATTGAGTTTTTCAGAGATATAATTATCATTCACATTTTTATCGCATATCGAAAATTTGATCTTTTTTAATAGACTTTAAAAGCATGATATATGAGAAAGTAATACGTTATATTTCGGATATCGATAACCAGTTTATTCAACTTTATTAATCTGATTAAAACTTTATCAATTAACACATATAATTCTGTTTTAGTATATACAGTTAAATCTTTTGTATCTATTTCTAATAATTTTTGAAAATCCATGAAAATTTCGTTATAAGACTTAAAAAAGATATAAGATTGCATAAAATATTTAATACATAATAAATTTTAGTATCAAATTATTCTAATGCCATTCTTATTCCATTATGAATAGCTTATAAAGAATGACAGAGAGAGAGAGAGAGAGAGAGAGAGAGAGAGCTTGCGATATTATACATACATATAATACTATCCTGTTATTAAAATCATTATTGATGTGTTGTTTTGCACGAAACAATAATGATGCGTAAATGACTTCATTGAATACTATTCATGTAATAGTGTACTGATAATATGTGTCGTTACTATCGAACATCAATTTTGATGAGAAATTTATGTTCCATCACACATTGACATATATCCGTCTCTTATAAAGAGTGTACAGGTTTTCTCTTGAGCATTGCATTAATTAGATAGTAATCCACAAGCGTAAAAATGAATAAGTTCATATATTAAACAATATTTAACAAATATGTGTTATTTATTGAATCTGTGCATCTCCGTAATGAACGATAAGTTCTGATATTTGATAAGTTTTATGAAGGATTATTGAGTAGAAAGGTAATAACGTAAAAATGATAAAACGCAATCTTAAGACGCATTCTCAACTTGCCGTTTCCTTTCATTCGGGAACAATTAATACGGAGTAGTGAACAGCTCGCAATTAGATTTTAATAGATTTACGAGTACGTACCCTTGATGAAATCTACCGCCATTTCAAGACCGTACGTATCCTTGTCGCAGTCATCGAGTATGTGCGCTCCGATTTTAACTCCCGGAACAATTTTTCGTTGATTGAGAATATCCAGAGTGTAGAGCATTGCCTCTAACGCTTGTATGCCTCCCTGAGGCATCACGGGTCCACACGTAAAGGTATCCTCCCTCTCGTGGACCATCATCAGACCACCCAGCACAAGATCACCTTCGACTATCGCTTCTTTTTTCACCGGCCAGTTAAAGTCATGGACCAGACCCTTCGATTCCATCGATCGAAATTGGTGACGTCGATGTCTGATCGGATGATGTAATTCATCACGAAAATGGTGATTCAAACGTATACTCGTATGATCATCGTAGTGACGTAATCTCACGGCGTCCGTCATAAAGTCCACATATTTGTTGAATAACGGTATGCGCGTGATTGAATTGTCGATCTTCGAGATGTCGATCTTCTTGGCCCATTGTTTGATAGACTTCAAGCGTCGATCATCGGCCGAGCAGATGCAGCTCAATAGTGCCAGAAGCAGAAACTTCATGACGTCATAATCGGTAAATTATGTTGTTTGTTACTAGTTTTGGGTATCCGACACGTTGGCGATTTCGATGTTTCCGTGGCTTTCGCTTGTCCGCCTCGGGCTTTGAATTCACGATGATTTACGTCTACTCTTCCTTGGCAATATGAACGGGAGAGCGATATCAGCTTCGAATGGAAGATCGGTGGCCCTGCGCACGATCGACGGAAAGGACGTGCCAGCACGGATTGGGGGAGATTCGATTGATCCCGTTTTTCATATTCCGTATGTATAACGTATATCAGAAGTGAGCAGCAACTGATTCACAAGTGAAATGTTGCGCCATGCTACTTTCGTTTTGATAACACTTAAAGATAAAGATATCACGTTGAAAAATAGAGAGAGATCATGATTTATAAAATTAATATCTTCAAATTCCAAAAGCTTAAATTTATATTGATATATATTTTGTGTATGTATGTGTGTGTGTTTGTGTAAAATATTTAATTAACAATACTAGGGGGAGGGCAAGATGAGAGAAACATATTTATGATCACCAACTAAATTAAAAATAAAATGTATAAGCTTTACAATTATAACTGAAGCGCATATCTTGTGATTTATACAGAAGGCATGTGGTTTCCTAAGGAACGATATGTCGCGACATATGCTACCAGTATGCTAATGTAAGAGGAGATCTTGGAGGTACAGAAGCAACATACATGTGTCGTCACGATGCTCGCGTAATCTTCCATTTGCTTTTATTATACAGGATCTGTCTTTTCCGGTGTTACACATTCTTTCTATGCTTTGTGCAAATTTTATGTATGACCTCTAGCCTGCCACAATTTTTCAACGTTTTTACGTAAAGAATGAAATGTGGCGCGTTAACTGGTTTATGACTCGTCGAAACATTTGCCGATTTAAGCTGCGTCATTTACGCGCAAAAGTTGGAATGGATTTATCGCCGACCTGAATCTTACCATTGTTTTCATAATTTGTAACTCACCTCTCCCTTTAACTCTTGAACAAAAAAAAATATTTATTAGCTATTACGGTCAACACCCTCTTGTTTCTTTTTCAATGTTTTCTATTTAATCAGATTAAGGTATTTTACAAGCGACTGTAATTAATGCTTCTTTTATTGATTTCATGTCAATATTAAGCATATATTAACAACAAAACAAAAATAGCTCTGAAAACGTATCATTAATTACTTTCCTATACAGAAGGTAAAATTCAGATGCGTTGAAAAATAATATATCAAGAGGCACGGTAGTGTCTCGCGCGCCAAGTTTAATATTCGACAGCGAAATGAACCATGTGTTATATTACACCGTATCAAGACGATCGTTATCCAACGCCATCAGATTGGCGACGACTTTGCTATCGGATATTTTGATAGATCTTCCGAGCTTCGAACCCGCAGGTGGTATCGTGCAAGCCGCAAGTTTAAATTGCTCGGTCACGAAGCGCCTCGTTGCATGGTCGAGAAATTGCAGATGTGCGAGCGCGAGCGTGCGGTCGCGCGTCGATAACGACTCCGGGGTTTCGTGTAATTAAAAACTTCGGCGTGGCTACGTCGCTGGAAGTTGCGTTGTTTCTGGCGGACTTCCCGGCTTGCCGAACGATCGTCAGTACGACGGACCGAGGTCGGCTGTAATTCATTGTTGCGGAATGTATACCTGTTGCGCGGCTCAAACTCCGTCGGAAGTTTGATGGCTGCGCTGCACCGTGTCAGAATGCTCTTGCGCGATTTCTTTCTGCACGCGGACATGCATTATTACTTACAGGGTAGGCTCTACGTTCTCTATGATCGTTCAATAGGAGCATGACCAAGTGTCACTCCTAGACGACCTGTTGCTCACTGTTCCAATATGGTCGGTATTGTACATGTACAGCGAAGAGAAGGAAGGGGGAGATGATTGCAATCAAAAGCAGGAGATAGAAGTTGTATTATAAATCATGCAAAGTTTCTCGCAGACGAGTTTGATGAATTTAGAATAGATTTTTCTTTAACGAAAATTTTATAGCTCAATTATACAGTTATTTAATATTCATGATAAAGGTGTTAATTAAAGTTCATGATATTCTAACAGATAGTAAAAGTTTTATACTTGATCTAGTTTTATATACTAGCTCTCTTCGGAGAGAGAAAATCTCCCCATTAAGGTGGCTCCATGAAAGCATTTGTTACGAGAAAAGATGTAATAATTCATTATATATTTTATATATCTATTTTAGTCTGCTGTCTTTAGCAATTTTCCTCATTATTTTAATGAATTAGTTCAGTAATAAAATAACAATATTCTTACGACATAAAAACTATGTATAACATTTTAATTACAACTTTTACAAATAGTGTAATTAATTATTTTTGTTAATAGTATTGATGTAATTCTTATATTACATATTATCAGTGAAATGATAATAGTTCTCTTATCAAACGATAACAGTAGATATTGAGAATTCACGTAAATGCATTTATCTTTCTCTGCACTCTTTGCTTCCTTTAATACTTTCTAGTAATATTTTGCGCGAGTAATTTTATTTATAATTCGAAAGTTCTATAATATGTAGTGTCGCAATGAATTGTATAAATTACTAAATAGCACACACAATAATAATGGTTTAGTAGTGATATCGAAGTGTGGGAAAGTCGATTCTGTTGACGGTGATAGGAGCACCGCGTCTGTTTATTAACGGCGCGCCGTTTTTCGGATGTTAAATTTACGCTGATTGCAAACATCTGCTCGTCAAATCAATTGATTTTCACCGTTGGTTAAGCATGCAATCACGAGTCACTCGGTGATTGTTAGCAATAACGCGCGCGCGCAGTTTTATGAAATCGTGTATGACACAAAGAGTAAAGCAGTAATGAGCGAATAACCAAAAAAAAAAAAAGAAAAAAGAGGAACAGAATTAACGAATATAATAATTTTGCTTCTGTGATTCCTACAAAGTCTGTTAGTTTAGATATGATTAATTATTTACGTTTCATCGAGTCGATATTAATGTGCAATATCATTCTTCTGTTGTTCCGATCTATATTCATGGTAATTAACATAATTCAGTTTGCTTATATATGTAGTACAATGATTAAATGTGTGACTATTAATGCTATGCACTAATTTACGACGTGTATATTTCTCATGCCATGCAAGTTACATAATAATTAAATTTGTTTACTACATATCAAAACACATTTCATCTAATCATCACTGCTGTGAAATAATTTTATTTAAAATGATTTATTCTTATAATATATTTATCGTTAATTACTACTGTATTATGCGGAATTGATTATTGGATTAAATAGACAAAGAATTAAATAGATCATGAAGTCGTGATAATTTTCAAAGTATCAGCTATACCGCGACTAATTAAGCAGCGGAGTTAATCGTAATTGCAAACCATCCAATTAACTGATGATTCACCGAAATCGGGCCAAAATGTGGCAAGGATCTTCATTGGACTTGCATCAAATATGTCACAAAGCAACCGCACAATTCGGCTTAGAACTAGATGAAATATAATGGACAATTTACATCTTACTCAAACTGTCGCCGTAAATTGCTCAAACCTCAATAGGATTCGGGATCGTATTTCCTAAAGTTTCTATTTGGAGAGAAAGACAAAGTTACCTAACCGTAGACTGTAACTTTGGCTACTACTTACTTTAGGTAGTCGGAATTTTTAATGATGTCTTTTGCAGAAAAGTTAGATTATGTCTTGATCAAGGTTTGGGAAAGTAATTTACCGAGATTACACAACGATGATAATGTCGAAAACTTGTTTTGAATTATTCAAGGACATATTAAAGTAAAGATGGTTGCAATAAATTTCTTTTTAATATAATTTTTTTATTAAATAAAGGGTAGAGTGTGTAGGGTGTGTCGCGTAGTGGATAACAGAATAACTTGAAAATATAATGCTAATAAAGAAAATAAATGTTATGTATGTTGCACGATATTATTGCTTTTACTTTTTTAAGTAACATTTCTTATGTCATAATTAAATTTTCATCTAAACAATGAATATTGCACATGGTGTATTTATCGTTTTAAATTTAAGCTAGAAATTGAAAAAGTCATGTTTTTAATTTAACTTTCTGTTAGTTAACCGAAAATTTCGCGCACAACGATGGATTGTCAAATTGGACAATTCTATTCAATCACAATTTATTCACAATTTCTTTATCCGCTTATTTTAACGGCAGGAAAATTATTTTTTATCTTGCACAAAAAGCTTGTTTAATACATTCACAACAATTGTTTGACTGTATCTCTCTCAGAAACACATTTCATAGATACATATGTTTTTCCATTCCAAAAAACCACTGAAAGAAAAAGTCTGCGTTTATAACAGTAAAACAAGTGATTGTGTGCAAGATATTTAGTGCCAAAAACGGTCTAAAAAAAAGTGAATTGTTTTTCTCTGTGGTTAGGTATTTTACCCCAATATTTCACATCCTTTGTAGATTATTTCTCGAATAAATTTAGATAAATGTATTTGAATGAAAGAGAATGTTTTAACGGGCAATCGATAACGATATAAAAGCAATAAATCGTCGATGTCACATACGCGTGAGATAAACGTGCAATCGAATTGCAAGCTCGAGGACATTTCATCATTAGGGCTTCGATAGCGTCTCTTCGCGTCTAGTTAAAGTCCACCTATTTGATTATTTATTATCTTCATTTGAAGTTTCATTCTGTATTGCGCAAAGATGATAACATCAATTCAATACACTTTGCCCACATTACCCAACTTTTCCGCGAAGCTTTATGAATTTCAAGATACACGTGCAAAAAAAAATTAAAAAAATGTTTTGCATAAAGCTGTCATATCCTTTCCGTTCACTCGTATAACATGCGGATTACTGGAAAACTCGAAATCGCGAACGGCGGGAAACGAAAAACTGCATCAACGAGTAGAATTGGCGACTATCCGATTCACGGAATTATCGTGCTATTTGCAATAAATTTTGTGTCATATTCCGATAAAGATTCTTGGTTTACTGCGTTTGTTAGGCCCGAAAACAATTTGAAAAGGAGCACGCGCGCACGTTACTGTGCCGTAGCAGCCACTGACTGGCTGGTGCGACTGCATCAACGCTACCCTCCTCGAACGTATCAACCCTCTTCCCTCCCCCTAATCTCCTCTCCCCTACTCTGCGACCCCTCTCTTCCTAGCGGTCTGTCCATTTTCTCGTAGGTCCTTTCTCTTCCCTTGTCTTGGCGCCCTCTCTTTTCTGCTGTCTCGCATAACGATCTGTACTAATTCACACCAAGCGATTAAATAATGGCTAGTACGATCAAGCAGTATTTTACTCGAGGAGAATTTTTTAAGATAACGAGATGTTTTAAATAAAATGCAAATAACATCCGCATAGTGTTTGCGAAAAAGATGCGTTTTAATTAAATTTAAGAATGCAATGCTATTTGAAACTCTTAAAACAATATATATACATGTATATATAAATACGAAAAAAATACATTTTAATTAAATTTAAGAATGTAATGTTATTGGAAGCTCTTAAAGCTATATATATATATATATATATATATATATATATATTACAC
>VBVQ01005379.1:0-11928 GCA_011636635.1 Tetramorium simillimum | reverse complement strand
CCTTTATTTATAATTAAAATGTAATAAAATTTATTTAAATCAATTTCTACTTTACATTAAAATACTTACCCAACAAACTGAAGTTATAATGATGTTATATAAATGCAATAGAAATGATTATAACAGATAACAATGCATGAAAGTTACATATATATTATTGCAATGTTGCTATTTCCCACTCATGAATGTAACGTGTAATATAACATGTATATTGTAGTTATATAGTATCAAATCTTGTTACATAATTGCAAAATAACTGTATAATACATATGTAACGATAAGAAACATTAAAAATTATATTTAAATACTGAAAAAATATACCGTTCGAAATTTTCAGAAACTGTCGAAATTATAATAGTTCTTCATAATTTCAAATAATATATTTTTGGCATTTCAATAGGTACACGAAAGAGTATTTATTTTATCAAAATAAAAATAAAATAAAATTTTATCAAACTTTAATTTTATCAAAATTTTATTATTAAATATACTCTTATTTTATATGTACAATATATATACATAATATTTCGATAGAAGGATTGTCACTGAATTATAGTTATCAGTAACAAAATTCCATTAATCAAAAAGTGCCATTTATAGAAATGGTACTTCTATACATATAAATAGTAGTGTATGCTAAATGTTTTGTAGTGCTATCATTTCATCATTCTTATATATGGTATTCTTATATATGGTAATGCGTCATATTTTACGTACGAGAAATAGACGCCATCTACAATCGATTCGACAAATCTTGGCAAATAAAAATATTAAATAACATTAATATAACGCAAACACTGTACTTGTTATAACGTGTTATGTTTAAGGATGTTCATTGGCTACAATCGTGACCAAAAATTCGGCGCACATTTGGCTGTCTAAAACTAGCGTTCCATGGCATGTATTTTCTGCGAAACCAATCACGTAACATTTTATGTTATTTATTTCTCGAGTAACGTTTCTGATTAGTTACGCGATTACGCGTTTCGCGATAAATAAATGCCATGAAACGCCAGCTTAAAAGTAGCAAGCACCTTCCCCATAGAAATCGGTCTCCTGTATCTAGTCTTCATAATGGTAACACCAGTTTCTTGCATAAAATTCCATTGACATTAAATAACCTTTAGCTTTTTATATGTGTGTGCGCGTACAATATTACATATCCAAATTTTTATTAGTCGCGAAAAATTTCTAAAATAAAAGGTATAAATATAATAATATAAATATAACATATAAGATAAATATAAGATAAATAAGATAAATATAACATATAAAAGTCAGTTGAAAAATTGTTTTATTAAAATATGCCAAATTATACGAGAAATAACAAAGGAAACATTTTGAAAAAATTGACCAAGTGAATGCGAAAGAATAAAAATGGAGAAATTTCATCTGATAATTTCGTTAAAGCCTAAAATTCTACTTTGCAAACAGATTTCCATTTTGAAATTATATCTTGATGTCGCTTTTCAAAACACTTCAAAAATTTTCTTCCCGCCTGCTTCATTCTGTCCCACGATTTTGGACGCCTTATGTCTTGCTCATAGGGTTTTCTATAAGCTATTTATAATTCTTTCATTAAACATTTTTTACATTTGTAATCACGCTGGGTTTCCATCTTTTCTAGGTGTCTTAATAAGAATTGTTCCTCATTATCGATAAAAACTCTCGTGCCTTTAGTACTGTCCATCAATAATAATATTTCTTTTTTACACACAGACGAGAGTTTTGAAATTTCACCTTTATGCTTTTTTTCGAATTCTTGCATCGACCATTATCTTACTTGCTTAGGATATATTCCATCACATTGAATAACATTTCTTTAATTCATGGACAATTTTATAAACTAGACTAGAATTGATAAAACCTTCATGAAACACATTTTACAATTACAACTATAATGAAAGGCTATATATTTTATTATTATTAGTAACGTTTTTTTATTATCATCAGTTAACACTTCTCGAATCATTTGTTTGGTCATACATGTTTCAAGTATTTTACAAGTAGTCGAGAATTCAAAAATTTTAGAATTGAATCTTTTCTCAAAATTTTTTATCCAGTTGTATTTTACCTCCTTGTTTTTGTTCCATGTTTTTATAGATGATGTGTCTACTTTATAAGCCATTATATAAGCTAAATTTGACAGTTCTTTTCTTAAACAGTTTTTACATTTGGATCCACGTATGGTTTCCATTTCCTGAAGCTGTATTAGTAACATTTGTTTCTCCTCATTGGTAAAATCTCTTTTGAACTGTGATCGCTGCTGTGATTTGCTGCAAAATGTCTGTGACAATTCGATTTTACAAACAGACGGGAATTTTCAAATTTCATCTTCATGCCTTTCTCGGAATCCTTCTATCCACAATTTTCTCGCTCGCTCATATATGTATATTCCACCATTTTGGATACTATTTCTTTAAGTTACGAGCTGTTTCGTAAGCTACTAATTATATTTCTTTGTGATTAAAATGGATTTTTATAAAAAAATGAAAAATAAAAATTTATCATTTGTAATTATTATTGAAAAAATAAAAGAGCTAATAAAAATAATTCTGAGATTTTTTGTATTATTGTATTTGTATGGAAAAAAAGTAGTCTTGTAAATCGATACTGTAAATTAATATGCAAATAAATTACGTGAGTTTTACAAAAAAGAAGAGGGCGTTAGCGAATAACGAATTTTTCGAGTCACGTCAACCCTTATACATGCGATTATCGATCTTTAATAGCATCTCACCAGTGCATTGCCAGCACAAAAAGTATGCGGCTATATTTACTGTAACTCGTTTGTAATAATGTAATAGTACGTACGTATGTTCATATTCAGCTGTAGAAGTGGCCGTGATAACGTGGATTTTGTAAATTCAGCTCCTCAGCTTTCAGGAGTAAACAGGGTGATGAGAGGCGCACTTTAAATTAAATAAAACTGTCGTCGAAATTACTTCTGTATTATCTGTTGCTTTTTACAATTAGATTTATATCTCGGTGACGGTGAAGGAAAGATCGAGGTATTTGGAGCAAAACGTGGAAAATGTCTAAACGAAACGACAGAGAGAAATCCTTGAAATATTCCATTTTATTGTTGATGATGTAGATCTCGCCTAGTTGCAATACATGCTCGTAATCCAAAAGTAGTACTACTACTTTGTTTTATGTACAGCGCGTTTATTCAATTACCTTAATTTGTTTTTACTTTACTTTTTGCCCTCCACTTTCGTCTCACTACTCGTCGTTCAGTCTTGTCATAATATAGTACTTATGAAGCAGCACGGTGCACACGCGAAACTCCTGTTAAATTCTGAAATCCCATTTGCTTTTTTAAATACAAACACCAGACTTCATTACCCTCGCATATATTATCTTATATTAGATAAAACGGTTGGAAAACGCCTTCGAACGAAGCAACGGCGGCGGTAAAGCACGAAAATATTTACTGCATTAAAAATTATTAGTGCTTCTACAAGTAGCGGTATCTATCTTTTTTTTTCCTTTTCCAAGATTATCGTTTATATTAAATCAGACATATACAAATGTTTCATCAAGGGAACAAATTTTTTCCAAAATTTTGCACATTATATTAATTGAGCTGTACGTTTTGATGTTACATTTTATTCCGTTCGACGTAAGCTAATAATTAGTTTTTTTATACCTAAAAGACTGCACTGTGTATAGTGCCTAATTTAAGCGTTCGGTATACGCTTATTCAAAGTGAAGCACACCTTTTAACATTAACGGGTGAAGCGCGTGCTCCTTCATACTATTCTGATACACTCATGCACGCACACCTAGGGCTATATAAACAACTGCTATTACTTCACAGTACAGTTTAATAAAAAGAATTCGAGTACGAATGTAACGGAAAAACACATATCGACGTATGTATTAAGTATGATGTATAAAGACACATCGTATCGCGATTAATTAAAGTTAGGAAATTCTTTAAAAAAAAAAAATAGATGAGGAAAACTTCACGTTATGACGTATCCCGTTACAAGAAGCTGCGAATCCAGTACACGGATATTTAACGTGGTTTTAACACTATATATATATATATTCATCAGAAATTTTCCTTATTCTCACTTTATATTACAATTTATGAAAAAAAAATCAAACGATCCTCGCTGCCAGTTAAGAGTGAAGCAGCATAGATACGATGCAGATCTCGCAATTTAACTATGTCAATTCATGTTCATTAGAGAGTATTTGCCCTTGTGGAACGGAGCACGTTACTTCGAAATTATCATCCACCCTGTATTGTTTTGAACCGCCTGGCGATACGTATCTTCTTTGTTCTTTTTTTCTAATATTGCCGCACGCGGACGCGATAACTTTACAAACGTATAAGCTATAATTTTTTTTCTTTCTTAACATGTGTCACAGCCCTCGTGGCTATAGAACACAAAGTACAACTACATAGATTCTCGATAAGACAATTAACTCCGTTAAGACGGAGAATCGCATAAAAAAAATATATCAGTTTAACGATTAAAAAAAAAAGAGGAGAAAAAGAAGAAGGAAACCTCACGGAACTCGGCTTACATGCTAAGATAACCGCGGGTTTGACTTCGTCTGCGGCCGACAAGGTATGCGATCAATACAATTACCACCAAGCCCGCTAGTGCACAGCCCACAGTTATGGGAACGATGTCGGGCGTATCGAACGAGCAGTCCTTGGCTAAAGAAGATAAAAGAGACAAATGAGTTTCGTAGATACATTAATATAAAAATATATCATGTTACGAGCGATAAGATAAAGCTGGACACTCACCTAGGCCAAATATAGTAGTGTTATCACTTCGGAAAGCTTGGAACTGTAAATTGGTTACTTTCAGAAGCCCCACAGTTACGTTATTATAGGTTAAATTCATTTGTTGTTCCTTGTAACATCTATATGAGTTGCTTAAACCAGTTTGGAATTGTGGTGCCATGTGTACCAGAGTCACCGTATTATCTGAGGAGGAATAAAAGTTTGTCCTGGAGAAAAAAATCCATATCAAAGTGCAACTTAATTCGCGCAAGATAAACACATACTTGATTTATCATTCGGGAATTCTTGGGCCGCCAAAGAGATCTCCAAGTGATGAAGAGAGTAATATTTTCCCGTCTCGTTTTTCACGAAGTGAATCGTGAAGGCATTCTGCGCGGTCTTGTCCTGTGAATCCCACGACAGCGTCAGGTTCTGCTCAACTTTGCCACACGTTCCTGTTATAGTACCGTTGCTGGGTATGTCCAGCGCCTTGTGAATCGTCTGCAAATCAAATAGAATTGGTAATAAAATTGATTGTATGCTAATATAAACGTAATAATTAAGACTTTACGTAACATAAATTTTCATAATGCATACTTGTGTCAAATTGTAATAACAATTTTTATATAATATTCACATTTATTGTAAGCTTAGTTTCTGTCTGCTTACCACGTTAGCAGCATTGGTAATAGAGACATTGAATTGCCCAGCCATTTGTACAAGAATGCACAATGTGTTATTTTCCTTAACATTCCATTTTCCTGTACTTGGTGGAGGAAGCGGTGTCGTCGGCGCTGGCGTTGTGGGCGCAACCGTCGTGGTAGGTGCAAGCGTCGTCGTCGTCGTCGTCGTTGTTGTTGTTGTTGTCGGCTTGGTTGTGGTTGTCGTCGGCTTGGTAGTAGTCGTTGGCTTTGTTGTGGTTGATTTGGTTGTCGGTGGAGTGATGCCGGGCGTTGTTTCCACAGATTCGTGCATCGTTTGCCCATCCTTACTCAAAGGTGTCGGCTTTGTTTCTACATTTAACTCAGGCGAAGACATTGAATGAAGATTTGGATCTGCATTGTAGCTGGCAGGAACACTTGTGCCACTGGTAATGCCATTCTTCAGATCACCAGCTGTTAAAATTATACACGCATGATTATATTTCCGTACCATTCAGGGTGATTCACCTCTCTAGAGGCTTTCAAGGTCTCGCATCAATGAGCCTTATGAGCAAAGAGCTTAAAGAAAATAGTCTATCTAAAAATAGATCAATATCATATCCTACGTTTTAAAGATATATCTTAGTAAGTAAATAAGTTTAAAAATATGCAACGGCTAGATATTTCAAATATATATACGTTTATTGTTAAACATTTATCTGTATGCATTAATTAAGTATTTCACGTTTCTTAGACATTTCATAATTATTCATGCCGCCAATCGTTTCCGACAAAACATGTGAAAAAAGAAGAACTGCTAAACAAAGGGGGGCAAAGTTCAACAAAAGGAAAACAGAGATAAACCTCGGCGTTATTGCGGCAACGTTACACGCAAAATAATTTGTCGTAATTACTTTAAATTCACGCGGCGGCGGATTCATCGACGGAGATAGAGGCGTCGTTATATCCGATTAAATCTACGGCACAGATTTTTTTTCCCCACCCGGGCACGATAATCCTTATCGCGTAACGTAACACACGAGCCTGGCGGTTCTCGGAAATGCGGCGTAATCCCGCGCGACCGATTTGACGTTGAAACGTACGATCGGTCGGCGATCGAGTCGCGGCGCGACGCGACGCGAGACGAGTGCGGTCGCACCGGAGTCGTGACAACATCCCCGCTCGAGGATGATCCCCGGCCGCCTCATCATGGCGCTTCCGGCGATTCGGAGTGCGCAATTCATCTCCGGAGCGGCCGCGAGCGTGACTCCGGGGTCGCGGGATCTCCCTATCCGTCTCCCCCGTCCCTCCCGTCGAGGCGAGACTGCGAGGTCAATCGCGGCGGCGGCGACGACGACGACGGCGGCGACGGGGATGACAATGATAACACGTTCCTGGCGCGGCCAGCTGTCTCACGCGGCGGTGGCGGCCGCGAGACAGCGGAGCACATCGCGACGTCATTACCTGACACGATCGTCGCGGCCCAGCCCAGGAGCAGCAGGGGTCTCAGCATGACGTCGAACGTTCGGGGAAGTTGTGTCGTGACACTACGATGCGATCGTGCGAGCCGATCAGCGCGGTCCAGGAAAATGAGGAGACCATGGAGGGCCGAGGACCGAGCGCCTGCTGCCATCTGTCCCGACCGCGGCCGCGGTAGGTGGGGACGACAGCGGCACATTCGAATCCGAGAGCGACTCGTGTTCGTTTCTATCAATGTAGATTAATTTTAATCTCAATTTCATTTATTCTATTTTTTTTTCGTAAATATGCAGTATAACATCCCCCCCCCTCCGATTTTCATGCGTAGAATCTTTCCCGAGAAGGAAAATCGTCACTCAAGAGCTTTAAGAATGAGAAAAGGATGAAAAGTAAACCAAGATTAAAATTAATCTCTATCGAATCAGTATAATAAGTTAAAGTAAAACAAATATACTTTTTTTTTCATTCTAACTCATTGCGCGTTATCTAAAAATTGTGCGAAAACAAACCTATTCTCGTGCCATGGAACGATTTACTTGTGAAACAATCGAAATGACAAACTATTTTATTTAAACTTGGAACGCATGTTGCTTCGTTTATAATTTATATTACAGTTTTTACAATTGAAGTTCATGGGAATGGAACTAGGAAAGTAAAAAAATCTTTTTAAAAAATAATAAAAAACATTACACGAAAACTCTTGACAAATAAAAATATCAGCCATTTCTTTTACAAGTTGGGATGACACGTAGTTTTGTGCTAACACGAGTCATTAGTAACGGAAGAGTCGTTGCCCCCAATGCACATACAATTTTTAGCGGGAAGTCACAGAGGATGATCTTTATACATCTAGGTGACATTAGGGATTGAAAAATACCCCGCCCAATATTACATTACTATACTTTTCAAGTTACAAAACAGCGAAATTAAGAATAGTACGTTTCAGTGTTAATTGAAAAAGGAAAATCGCGTAAATTAAGATCGTAACAAAATTAATAATAAAATTGGTATCTATATAATTATACATATTATCTGTCACACGTCATATATATCCATATCATAAGAAATATTTCAAAATTATTAACAAGCTCCTTTTGTGCTTCAACATGAATTTGTAACGCGGATCAATTTCAATGATTAATGAATATCTGTACAGTATAACTGATTTCCGTGATATTTACATGAAAATGGATTTCGTTAAATGACGTAAGACGTTATTTACAATCACTTTACAACAGAGTCAAAAGTTTTAGGGCACAAAGATGTAGTGAGAGACATCGTTAGTGTCTTCCATGACTTTGGATTGAAGCAGCTTGATCTCGAGCCTCAGCTTCTCCCTCTCCATTTCCTGTTTCTTTATTTCGTTCGAGTAGCAATTAATCTGCAGCTTCAGCTTGTCCTTCTTCAGCTTCAGCATCTCAGTCTCGTGATACAGCTTGCCCTTCTCGGCCCGTAGCACCGCCAACTGCTCTTGAAGCAGTTGCTGACTCGTTTCGTCAGATAATATAGCCTCAGATGTCTCCGCGTCCTTTATCGTCGGCTTGGTTGCCACGTTTGACTCGCTCTCGGGCCCACTTTCCGGTTCCGTTTCCATAGAAGTACCCTCCTTCATGATCCAAATTCTCGAATCTGTTTCTTGGAAGCTACCAGTCGACTTCGGTGATTGTTCGAGCATTAAAGAATCGTTTTGTGATTTGTGATTGGGCGAAGTAGATGTTTCCTTTGTGATTTTATCCATGGTAGTGGTGGAGGTAATTGTTTCTATATCTAGAACTGATGTACGTAAAGTCTTCTTTAATGATCTCTAATGTGAAATAAAATTACTTAAATTATTAAAAAAGTTAAATTACCACGTGGCTTTGGCGATTGGCTGTCGTCTACCGTGTGCGACAGGTGATTGTTGCAGTAGTTATTAAATTCCCTCTCGTCGACAAAAACAGAACCGTCCGCGTTGACGATAGATTCGACTATCACCGATGGATCGCCGTTCTCCATCACCAGTTCGCCTACTATTTCCCCATCAGTCGCTATTATGTCGCCTTCATTGTCCCTTCTCAATAATTCACCCTCGTTCGTATCGATCTCACCGACTACCTCTTCTTGCGTCAGTTGACCGCTGTAAGAATCCTCGCCGTCGTTTCCTTCGCTCACTTCTAACTCAGTCGACAATCCCTACGAATATCCCGAGAAAGTCTTTCATTTAAATTACGGTACTTTATAAAAAAAAAAGTATAGATATGTCTTACATCTTGACCCCAGGCAGATTCTTGCTCCTTCTTCATTCTTTTTATAGTCTGTGCTATTTCATCCTCAGATTCGGAATACATTTTTCTACCGCCCCTGGCCTGCATCTTTTCAATATTACGAATCTTCTCAAATAACTGATAAGCTCGTTCCGGTGTGATATCTTTCCTTTGCTTATTAGCTGCTGCTATATTAAACAGGTCTTTGGACCGAAGTATCTTATTGGTGCGCAATCGTACATATTCTTTCAATCTCTTACGATCAATATGCAATTGCATGAGATCTTGTACCTCTTGCTTAATTTCGCCACAGAGCTTTCTTTCCTGAGGAAGTCTCTTAAACAGGTCCTATTTCATAAAATATCATTTTTAAAATATAGCATGAGGAGCATTAAAAAATTGTATAATACTAGATATTAAATTCAAAAACAAAACTCCAAAAGTTCTATGTTCTCAATTTTAAGAATATCTGAAGAATAAGCTTTCTCGATATCCTGTATATAACATAATAAAGCAAATTAAAAAGTACCTCTGAGATTTCATGATTATGTTCATTATTAACACTAGTCACTTCCAACTTGGTGCCATCTTTAGATGCCCTGACCATAATGTGAGCAGGACAATTTGTTCGTATGGACCTATGTAACAATGGTTATGTTCAGTAGAGAAAGTTTCTTTGTAACTTGTAGTAAAATTTGTAAATCTGATTAGTGTATGCTCTTGACTAGAGATGGCCATTAAAGAGCCATCTATGGCATGGCTGTAGGAGTAAAGAGAAAACCTTTATAAAAACTGGGAAAAACAAAATGAACAATTTCTATTTTTATAGTCTCTACTTATTATCAGTAAGTAGCTCTCTGTCTTACTGTCAGCTAGTAAAAAATAAAATTATTTGAGACTTGAAACTTTCTTAGTTATTCTTAGTCTTTATTTCAATAAAATAGTTTACTTTCTATTCCATTTAAGCCACTGTAAGTAACCACGGTAAATGGCAAAGAGCATATACCAGTCAGATTCTCATGATTTTTATAATAGTCGCAAAGCAGCTCTTTCTGCTAAAAGTGATCAAAGTAAAAATAAAAAGTAAGTGATATCGAAACTAGGTAAATATTAATTTTAATATAACATTGTTCAAGGAAACTGGAGACTAACTGAGATTGTCTTCTGCCAGCGCCACGTGGGAGAAACTTCTGGCCACCATAGATACACGCATATTTGACAGAATAATACTTTAATCGCTCGCTGATTGGTCGTGCAGTTTTCATATGTGCTCCGCTCACAGTTCTACTGTCTCGTCTCCAATAATGCACCAGGCTATGTTTCGAGACTCTGTCCAATTTCTGCTCCAGCTCCTCGTAACTGTCAAACATTTCTCCCAGGCGGAAGGATACATCGTCGTTGTCCCCAACGCTCACGTCCATCATAAAACCAGCTAACAATCTGTGCAATAGATGAATTAGAGTTGAATTAGCAGTTGTGGATTCAATAGAGATTCACGTTTTTTTTTTCTTTCATTCACGCAAGCGGAATTTTTACCGTCGTCATCGTGGCACGTAATTCGTCCGCTCCTCGAGAGGACGCGGACTTCTTTCTAGGAATCTAGCTCAATTTAACTTGAGGTTCACGATACCAAGGTCAGAATGGAGATTAGCGTGATGGATGTAAATTTGTGAAAAAAGCAATCGCCACGAAAGTATCGTCGTCATCGTCGCTCGGCCCGACGACGATCGAGCGCGGCGCGGACATCGTTCGCCGGGAATCCACGACTCGGCCGTGGCGGCGGTGAGGTTATATTATGCCTGCCGTGTTGACGATTGGCGTGGCAGAAGCCACGTCGGGAACCGTGAACACAGACAGACCGAAATCTCTCGGCGGGGAAACCGGGCGAGCAGGCGACCGGGCCTTTCCGGCGGCGGATCTGTCGCGGCGCGACGTGCCGCGGGTTGCGACAGTGACTCGTCCGGGCGGCGATTCGTCGAGAGAGAAATACGTACCGCGACGATCACGCTGATGCATTTTCGCAGCGGACGGAGCGAGATTAGCCGGCGTGCGGGATTTCTCCCCGAGGGTTCGAAGTCGGAGACCCTACGAGGTCCCGGTGATGCTCCTTGGATGTCGCGCGACGCCTCTTGAACCTCCGCGTCGTCGGAATCTCGCGTGTGATCGCGAGCCGAGACAAGCTTTCGGAACGCGTGATACAATCTGCGAAATCGCAGTTATCATCCGCCGCATCGCGACAATATTTTTTTTTTATGGATCGCGGCGCAGTGTTGCGCGAAAATATTTCAAGGGTATCGATCATGTAATTTTCGAAACGTGAAAAGGGTGAAAAGTTTCACGTGAACTCTAGGATTCCAACCAATGGAATCGTTGCGCTTACGTAAAAATTTTCACTCTTCACGTTTCCGCCCTATGGAAAAGTTACATGATCAATGCCAAGGAGACGAAATGTAAAAGAGGTTTGCAAGATTCCGGTAAGATTACGACAATATTGCGGCAATGCAACTCAGGTTATTTTTGGCCAATCACAGTTATTCTTCTAAAGAATGGAATAATCGTGATTGGTTAGTTCTAATGGAAAAATAACCTGTTAGGTTAATCTCGCTCAGTCGAAAATGTTATTAGAAATCAATTGCATTAAGCCCGTTTTACATTAAATTGCAAGCTTCCGGTTGCGACTTACGACAGCCAATGAGCTCCTTATGGCTGATGGTAGAGAACGAGTCGTACGCACTTATGTCTGTCGTAGTCGTGAATGTGAAGCAAGGCAGAGAAAAACGTAGTCGTAATAGACTGGTCGAACAATCAAATTACG
>VBVQ01005378.1:0-11931 GCA_011636635.1 Tetramorium simillimum | reverse complement strand
AAAGAAAAGTATACTGATTAAATCTTTTTATGCAACTTACTTTTTTTTAAACAAATTGTCGTATAAATGCAAGATCTAATTTTTTAATGCATAAAATTTCATATTGTACATAAAATTAATCATTTTTATTATTTTATTATGCTATAAATTTTGTATTATTATGTCAAATATCGATTTCTTATCGAAACCATCAGACGCGCCATAAAATGACATCGCTGGAAGAAATTGAACTTGATGTTATTACAGAAATGAAATATCGATGAGTAGGCGACTCGATTGAATGAATCGATCAGATCGATCAAGAACGAGCCGAACCAATCTTTCCCTCGTCTAAACCGTAGGCAATATATCGATCAATGTATCTGTCATTCAAGCATGTCAACAAAAATAGCAGAAACTTTCTTTTCGAGTCTCAATTCGGTCTCAAAGTGGCGCCTAGACAAATATTTACTCTCTTTCAAGAGCAAAGAAACTAATCACTTGCGACAGGATACAAATTGATGTGAGATTCGCTTGCGTTTCATTCGGGTAAGATTCCTTTCTTTTTCTTTTATGGGTGTCTGTCTCTTTCAGGATTAACGTACATGCTTTTTTTATTACATGCTTTCTCCTTCTTATCCTTCTTCGTAATTTCTCTTGTCATATCCCGATATTTTTCATTTTAGTTTACTATTTTACTCACGTTTACTATTTCATTCAATAAATAAAACACTTATGTATGCTTTGTTAAAATCATTCTATATCTACTACTAAAGTAGGAGCATATACATGTACTTGTATATATGTGATTTCATTACTTGTTAAAATTTTTATTATTTATAATAAATATCATAAATTGACAAAAATGATATTTTAAAAATGTTATTAGCATCTTTCTCTTCTAACTATTGCCTTTTTCTTGTCTTATTGAATACAATGTGGAATTTCAAGAATAATAATCTTAATTCCGAAAGAATTCTTGTTCGCAAGACGATTAAGAAAGCTTCGTAGACGCAATTTATAGCCGTTGCGGTGACATTTTCAAACACGATCGCTTGGACCGTTAAGGAAATATATTCAAACAAAGGATAAATTATCCTTGTGTGTGTTGGAGATTTTTTCTTTTTATCCATTTCTTTCAATTTTAAAAGATTTCTTGCATACAAACAAACACATATATTTTGGTCAATTATCTACTATTCAATATGTATTAACAGTTTTCCATCAAATATTGTATATCAAGATTTTTCTATAAGAAATAGCATAATTAAAATCCTTGCATTTTTACATGTTAAGTACTAATATTTTTAATGTGTGTACGAAAATTTTTTATATTTACGTATATATTGTTCGTGAAATGTTGTAAGTTATTGTCGCAACAGGACTTGACATTATCGAAACTCCCATGACTGCTGTGCACGATCTGCAGAGAGAATGAACCGATTCGGACTGAAGTTTCGTTTGTATGTAATAGCCGTGAAAATTCTGTTCGAGTTCGTTTATTTATTATTGCAAATTTCATGCTTTTTTGTTTGTTAATCTTTTTAGTTTGAACCTACATGTGAAATCTACTGTCGTTCGCACCGACCAATATTCGGCAGAAAAGACCAGTTCTTAAAAGGGCAAAACGAAGAAAAGGAGATAGGCCCCGTATTCAGATCTTATTTTAAGACCGTCTTAAGCAACGTCTTAAAATGCTAATACGGCTCTGTGATTGGTGTAGAACCATATAAGACTTTACTTAAGATGATCTTAAATATAAGAACTGACTATGAATACGGGCCATAGGCAGCGATTTTCACGGCCGCCGAGAGAGAGACACTGGTCCCGCGATTTCTTTCATACGACACGGAGACAAAACGAAACGGGCGATAGAGCACCGCCGTAGGAGCCAGCAGGGTGCCACGGCATTCTTGAATATAAGGTGCTGTAGGAGTCCGTGTCTTTACTTTCACTGCTCGCGGTCTGATCTAAGACACATTGTCCCTCGCGGCGACATTATTTTGCATCCCGAAGGGTTGTCGAAACGACCGAACACAGTCGCAAATCAAAACGAAAGGGTAGCGAACGTGTAATTCATGAATCTCGATCGATCGGACGTAATAACGTGATCTTTTTCGATCGCGATCGGTCTGTTCCGGCCGCCAACCGGACAATACCTTTGCCGTTCCATTGGCGACAAGACCGTCCGTTGGAATTTGAATTTACATCACGCTGGGCGAAGACGAGCTCACAGATTCCACCGTGGCATAAATTTCGCGAAATGTGTGTGTGCGGCGCCGGCAATCGAGATAGTGAAGATGATAGAGAGTGAGACGGGGGAACATTGAAAAGGAGTAACACGTGGGTATACGGCGCCGATCGCGTCTTCTAAACCGCAGATGAAAGGGAAAGGAAGAATTACAGGAGGAGTTGTACGCCTCTGTCTTCTCGGGATTCGATTACGAATGGCAAGTGAGAGTGAGAGAAAAAGAGAAAAAAAAGACAGGAAAAAAAAATGATTGACATTCGATTATTTCTCTCGGATATCACGGAAGACGAATTCTGCGTGGTGCACATCCCTTATTCTACAAAATCATTTATTCCTCTTCATCGAAATATTATTTTCTATTAAGTAAGATAATATTGTAATATTTTTAATTATGTTAATTGCATCAAGAATCTCGACTTATCAGCAGCATTATGGCTCATATCTCATCTCTTGAGATGCTGTTTTTTATTACATTTGCTTTTATGTCATATTTTTTGTACTTTAACAAAATTATTATTATCGTTATTTAAATTACGTGATGTTAATTACTTAATAACATTATGCAAAGAACATTTTCTTCCGAGTAAAATATTTTTATGTATAAATTTAATTAACGTACACATCTAAATGTGATAATTTTTCATTGCGATATATCGTAACATAACATAATATGTTTTAATTAATTAATAAAATTTAAAGTTGCGTGCATGTCAATTTCGACGGTCGCTCGAAAATATTTATACTGCATTTCGGGAGAAACAGTCGGTTAATATTTCTTACCCGGAATTGCAGAATATTTATTTGAGATTTATCACGCGTTACGTACATACTTTTGCGAAATAAAATAATACCTTCGAAAATATTGTCGCATCAATTTATCGGGCAACGTGCATCGCCATCGCCGGCATATATGGCAAATGTTCTGCAATCGAAATGTGAAAAGGTGCGCCATTACCCAAGACCGTCGATTCCTTTCCAAATCTTTTAATGCTATTTGTTCGATACTCTAAAATATTTAGAGAAAAAAATATGTCCAAAGTAAAATATAACGACAACTATGCAAATATACAACGTTTTTATTGCACTGTGGCACGCTAATATTCGTCCTTTAAACATATTAACGGATTGTAGGGAGCTTATAGGGTAACAAATAAGTAGATAAAGTAAGTAAGTAATCTACCAGCCGAGACTCGTTGGCTTTGCGCGAAAGCTAACGTAAAAGCTCGGGTATTCGCGACGTAAGGGGGTGAGTGTACGCGTATCAGATATCGGGGTACCGCACGTTTATCGCGAACGGCTTTACCACGGGTGGTTGCTGGCAGAGTGAGAGTGCCATATATATAGAGAGAAGGGGAAACTCGACTCGGCACTCCAAAGTACACAGCCTCCGCGATTGCAGTGGTGTGCTCTTTCGGTTTCCTTCCACCAGGTTGTCGCCTGATATCCATTCCCTCGCGGGCCTCGCGCTAGTGGTAACAGTCGGTCAGACCGGTGGTTTCCGCACGTTCGCAAGTCTCAGAAGGGACCAACTCCGCCCTAGGCCGCCAACACCATGAAACTTACGCTATTCACGTGAGTACGCCGTCGATGGCTCACGATCCTGAGTCTACCCCGAACAATCGAGCGGTTTAGCGTGAAAATGAAATCCATAACTTATAAAATCTTCGATTTCGCAATGTAAAGAGAATCTTTAAAGATTAAGGGTTATTTATTTATTCTCGCATTGATCTGCTCAATTTCATCCTCTATTTCAATTACTTTCAATGATAACGAAATCGCAATCATGCCTCATTGTGACATTGCAGGCTTATGCAACGAACTTTTCTATTTCCTTCATCAAGCGTTTGTTTTGCGAAATTCTTTTGTAATCTTAGATATAGTATAGTTTAAAGGAGTCAAACAATATAAAAAATTAAGAAACAAATTACCCATTTGCAATAATCGAGATGCATTTACGTGTTATATTTTTTAACAATAATAAACAATTGGAATAAGAAAGGATTAATGCCGCTTAACAATTTAATCGCTCGCTAATTTCGTGCGATTGTAGATTATTCGTAGACCACTTTTGAGGCAACCTGAATAATTTCAAGGCCGATTATACATTCGTGATTGAAAGGTGTTCGTACGTTACCCGTATACGTTGTTTCAGGCTTAATATCTGTCATCCTGTTACCCGTAATCAAAATTGCTAACACCTGTGGAAATTGCGGCTGCCAAGCGTCGATAACTTTCGATCGCGGATCGATTTATGACGCTTAATAGCCAATATATCCTGGATCGTTTAGCGCGGCGTTTCCACACGGGTTGAGGATAATGCATACCGGTTGCCGACCATAAAACACGTGCCTTGACTTGACAAGAAGTTATTCAATCACCGCGTTTTATAAACCGTCGCCTATTGATTACTTCACGCTACGCTCCCGTTCGACGACATTTCGATCGGATTCATACTCAGGCGCGAATACGGCTGCGAGCCGAGTATTAATAACGGGATGCAGAGAGGCACGTTATGCAAACGAACGACTGCAGTAGCTACTCCTTTCCTGGTTCTGACCAGGAAATTGATTAGAAAAGCCGTAACGAGAGTGAGAGCGCATAACAGCGTTTATTATTGAAATTGATTAATAAACACATGTCCATTTAATCAAAAAGAAATTCATGTAAATATCACGAGTATCGCCGTTGCCTCTCCTTGACATTATACTAATGAGCAATGCGTGGTAATGTGTCTTCGTTCGCGTACGAAGTCGGCATGAAAGAAAAACTAAAAGAGACATTTATTACTTATATTTTAATATCTCTTCTGAAGTGACTTTTCTTAAGCATGTAATAAAAATGCAGCGTATCAGATGCGGCGTATAAATTTATATTACAGTTAAAGAAATAAAAGAAGATTCGAATAAAAAATATTAAAACAAACTGAGAAAACGAAGCAAAGGAAGGGAAAAGAAGAGAAACTGAAAAAGATTAACTTTAAAAAAAGAAAAAATAAATATAGTTAAATATATTATATCTTAGTTTACAAAATATTCGTTATTTAATAACTTGTATGTTAAATAACATTATCATTTTCAATTTTTTCCGAAAAAAGTTGTAGCATTTCTTTCATAGAAGAAATTTGTTGAAACTGATGAAACTGCTTTGATTAAAATTACATTGAAATTTATACTACAGAGACTTATGATTCCATCTTCAATTTGTGACAAACATAAATCTTTTTCACTGAAATATAGAAGAAGAAAAGATGCGTAAAGAGGAAAGCTAAAATGTTAAGAGATACTAAAATATTAGAAAATGCACAGAAGCGAAAAGACGATGAAAAGAATAAAAGTAGCAAAGGTTTCTTATGCAGGACAAAAACCCACGCACAAACGTTAACGACATCCTGCAGGCGGAATATAATGCAAATGTAATCGTTTCCTTCCAAGGCGAAGTTCTAACAAGTTCAGTGATCTCACGTCATGGCGCGACACAGTCGGATGATGAATTATTTCACTCGCGAGATATAAATCAAGATTTGCGTACGTCGGGGGGTATTATGCTACCGCGAAAATATATTCCGCATTTGGATAATTTCGCAGTCCCGCATACAACGAGGATTATGCTCATTAATTACGTCCAGTGGCTATTCTCGTTTAACTCGGTGAACCGGTTCGCCTGATAAAAAGAAAAAGTAAATCGCAGATTCCACAGGTGGGTAAATCAATTGCACGAACACGACTTTTTTGCGTTTCATTTTAACTTTCCACTAAGACCTCTATATTAATTATTGTCATTCGTATCCTTGATACTTTTTTTTAACTGTAAAAACTCCGAACTTCTTATGCCGCAAGAATATTTATGCATTAATATCATATGCCGAAATAGTTCTTGACCGATAATAGTGATGGTGGTCACACAACATTTCTATTCCTTTATTAAAAAATAAAAAATAAAATTAAATATCAGAAAAAATGATTTAAAAAAATATAAAATGTAAAATATAAATAGACACACGGTTTCAAGAAGTAAAAAATTATGATAATTCTAATAAGAATTAACAGTGCATGTCAGTTAGCGTTACTACATTACCATTTATATGATGACATAAAATATATTTAAACGTGTCATGAATGTAATTTTACATCTCGTTAATAATCATGACTCGATAAGCTAATGGTCGTAACTTCCCTGCTGATTTAAATTAGATGCTCTCTACTATTCAATAATTTACCATAAAAATTTTATATGAAATATTTCTACATATCAAATTGAAACAGATTTTAGGATTAATGATGAATAATTTTAATGTCTAAAACTTTTAATAATTATTTACCAAAAAAATAACAAATTGTATCTTTTGTAATAATACAAAATTTAATATAATATTAAATATATTCGATTATGAGCGACTTTATATTTTTTAAGTATATATTTAATTAAAATAAATAATTAGGAAATAATTTTAAAAATGATTATTAGAAAAATGATGAATCTGTGAAATTATGGAATTTTAAAAGCAAAAAAGTAAGAGAACGAAAAAATAAGCTCAAAGAAAACAACAAGATTAAAACAAATTTTCAATGTACTGTTTGCACTTTAATTAAAATGTACGGATTGTGCTCCCGCTCTAATCCCGTTAAGCGCAGACCACAAATATCCTTGCTAACGGTAAAAGCATCATATCGCGTGATGAATAATGAGCAACACAACGTTCTGTTTCGAAGAACTTAGGAGTCAGATTTTTATCCCCGACACAGCGAGAATATTCATCTAGAATATTAATGAAGCGCCAGCTAAGGCATCCACAATATAAGAATATTCATCGCAGGCATTATCGTGGCACAGTGATAAATGATACGCATTATTTTCAATTAACTTTGCATATAGAACATAACAAGGTGAAACAATTTTTATTCTTCAAAATGTATCCTTAAAGAATGATGCTCCTTGACCATTCCTCATAAAAAAGGATTTCTATGCAATGAGGTGATAACGATTACAGCTAAAAGTATGAAGAAATTTATATACATTATATCAAAAAATTGTTAATGAGTAATCCTAAAAAAAAATGAAAAGCTCAAATAATGCGAATGTGAAAGTGAAAAAGGACATTAAACTCGAAACAGTGAAAATACTAATATTAATTGCGAGATTTGTGCTTGTCTTCAGATAAAAAATACTACTATCGACGGATTGTATTTCAGAAAATTAATATTACTAATTAATATTAATGTCACAAATAAAAATGTTATTGATAATAATATAAGTACATTCTAATCGTGATCTTACATGTTCTCCATCGTTCAATTCACTATTACCATTTATGGTGCATCCTCATTGAAATTCGCGATTTACAAAATTTTACAAAAATTGCTTTAAATTTGTTAACAATATAATAATATTAAGGTAAAATAATACAAGGTAATTTTGAAAAATTCTGGCAAAATTGTCCTAGCAAACGACGTTATTTCAATAGATGCATCAGAGAATCTACTTACGAATTCTGCACGAGCAATGACCAAGTTTGGATATGTTGTAATATGTCCTAAAATATTTGGAAACTGTGTTACGAATTGAGGACGCGAATACAGTGGCATCGTAAACGTCGACTATCTGTACGGAATTATTTAATGTAAAAATATGAATTTGTCTTATAAATTTCGCGAACCACTACATCAGATTTTCTTTAAGGTGGGCATAAAAATTTTTTTTTTTTTATTATTTTAATATGGATACAATAAAAATTAATTTATAATTTTTCTACGAGTAACTCGCAAAAAATTCAAGTACGATTACTACACCACGTGCCAATTTCTCTACGCAAGCACGAGTGTAATTAATGAATGAAGAGATAAATGGATGAATTAATTTCCAACGTAAATTGACTCTGTTGATTGATAATTATCATCTGGCCCTCGATTGAAGAAAATTATGATTATAGTCAAAAGGATTTGACTTGTACAGTTTCCAATCTGGATTTATACAGCAGTAAAAGTATTCCTGTTATATTGCAGAAAATACTAAAGCTTATGCTATTAAAAATTATTACTTAAAAAATCTTAGATTTTTAGAAATAATACGTTTCTTTCAAGTAACAATGACGGCATTGTTATTCGATTATCTGTAAGTGTGTAAAGTGCCGTCATTATTCTCGTTCCAATTCGCGTTACGAATTCGTGCTTTCGCAATCGTCCAAGCGTGCGTATTCCCGCGGCGATCTATCGATCGAGATCGCCGGACTCGTCGTCTCCCTCGCGGATCCCTCGAAATTTCTCCCCCTTTCTTTACCCGGGGCCCCGGAGTTCGGCTGGTTTTCTTGACATTTGTGAGCCGCCTCACGTATGAATGTCCCGTCGTAACGGCGCGGCCAATCCTGAGCGGCGCGGCGCGCGAGTTGCACGAGAACCGTGCAGAGAAAGTGAGTCCCGTGTACGTGAATGTCACAGGTCAACATCCACCTGGTGTACGCGGATCTACTACGAGCGAACGCGAACGCGAACGCGACATGCGAACGAGCGGGCAGCGCGCCGCGCCGAGAGCGTACGTAATAATCGTTGCAGCTCACGTCGTGAGTAGGATCTTTCGTCCTCGGATTCCTTTTTCGATCCTGGCGAAAGTTGCGACCGGACAACCGTACGTCCTGCGTACGTCCTGCGCGAAACTCGCGTGTGCGAATTCGCTCTCGTTGCTTCGACCCATTTCCTTTTCAAAGAAGAAATGAAAATTCGACTCACTGCTTCTCGTTCGAATAAAAATTCTACGTTCAAGAAACAGATGACTATCGGGGTGTAAAAATCTATTTCCTTCAAGGGAAATCTTTAAGAACTTCGAAAATTGGAAACAAGAATCAAAGAAAGTGAATTCTGACGTAGGGATAAAAATTTAGATTTAGATTGAAATTTATACGCAAAATGGAGACGTTAAGTAATCTTACTTTCTAACAAAGAGATCTTAGAAATAAAGATCTAGACAAAATAATAAAATTTATGATGTGAGTTATGTAAGAAATGAGTCTCGCGAAACATAAAATGGCTCCTGCGTTTAAGTTCTTAAAATAACAACCGCATAATCTCGCGTTCCAGCTACTAAGTTTTCTAAGCAATAGTCCGCCTTGCGTATTCCGCTATCTTCTAAGTGCAGCCTGTCAATTTAACCACAGTAAACGCCATAAACTTGTTTCGCGACGGCGTTACGCTACTACTTGAATAACACACTTTTTTAAACGTAAATAGCGACGGCATAGGTTGTCACGGTTTTCACACGATCATTCGATTGCTTGGCACTTTTTTCTCGATTAGAAAAACCGTTTTCTAAGGACGTGATCTGCATGATCTATGTATTCGTATACTGTAATCTACAACTGTCGTGCATCTGACAATACACATATTTATTCGCATTAAATATTTGCACCGTATATTCTTTAAAGAGATATAAGTATTTAAATTGGTTTTGTGGTTACGCTATAACTAAACGTTGAAAGAATTTTATAATCTTACATTTTTTTCATTTAATAAGCAAAATCTGTAGAAGCAAAGCAATGGGAACAGAGATTATATAATACTTTATTGAGGAGAGATGAAGTAAATTGGAAAGAAACGCTATAAGTATAATGAGAAATTATAATTCGCCAAAATATATTCTTTGCAGAATATTGGCCCTCTGTATAATAGCCGTCTGCAAATCAGCCGAGGAAGAGTATGATTATGAAGAAGAACCAGCAGCGCCGGTGACGCCGGCGCCGACAAAGCCAGCAGGTGGTCGACTGGGAGGTCTTCTATCCTCGAGAGGACGTGTCAATGTAGCAAATGTAGGAAAGAAGAAACCACCGGTGAGTCTTTTATATTAACGCGTTACACGATAAAGTAAAAAAATCACAGATAACATTGATTATATTAATTCAATATCATATAAAAATATCTCTATCCTTTTCTCCCTTTTTTTCTCTCTCTCTCTCTAGGCACAATCAACGACATCGAAACCAGTAGAGCAAGCGCCTGAAGAAGATGAGCTAGAAGACGAAGATGCACTTGATGAAAATCAAGACGAAGCGCTTACGACGACGACTGAATCTGCGAAGAAACTTCGTAATAACGGTGGCGTCAGGCCCTTCAGGTAATCATTTATACGATAAAATATTCCGTAGGTATTTTATCCGAATATTTTATAACAGATGCGTTTAACGTAATTTCAGATCAAACGAGGATCTATTGGCTGCCTTGAAGAGACGAAGAGCTCAGACTGGACCCAGTAGTCATTCACGTGAAACTGCCGCCACGCATTCTGCAGTGGAGCATACTACGCCCAAGTCAAAGTAATGCAATATTTCAAAAAGAAAAAGATATTCTACGATTCTTAGCAGCACAAAGATTTCTATTTGAGAAAGTAATAATATTTTAATAAAGATAACTGTCTTAAACATCACATGTTTTTTTATGCGAGATGTATTATGTATATTATAATGGTGTAACATGTTTCCAGAGCCACCACAAACAATCGTAACAAGGCTACGACTAGTGCGGGTAATGAGGCAAGAACAGCAGGACGCGGCAGGTTCGGAGGAAGAGGAAAGACTGTTCTGGAAGAGGTCGAAGAGACCCAGCGAGAAGAGGTTCAAGTAAAACCGAAAGCCAGTCCCTACCGCAGGCGCAGTTAAAGTGATCTTCAATTCGTGATGACAGTTGCCTGAGCTTGTTGATTTTTTAAAACGCGCATTAATCAGCGTCCAAAAACCGCGTCGTCTTTCTCACATTGTACAATTTTATGAAACAATCTTACTTGCCGGAATCTTAAGAATACCATAGATTTGAAGTGTAGTCTCGATTTCCGTGTATACGGACTTTCCGATATATGTGTAATTAACGTTAAAGAATATAAATACATTTTAGACACAAGTTCATATGGAGACATTGTCTTTCTTGAAGAATGATAACTTCATTTATGTCTTACCGCGCGGTATTAAAAATATGAACGATTAATAGAAAGCTGGGAAGTCGATTATTACGATGGGTGCTAATCGAAAGAAATGATGAAGATGTTCCCCTTAGCCTATACTAAACTTCAATCAACGCGTGCATGTTGGAGATGATGGAAAAATGATGTGTACATAGCAAAACACTGTCATCCGTCAAGCACCTAAATCACCTATTGTATAAATGTAAATTAATATGACAATAAAGTTTCTCTGGAAAGCGACTCTATTCCATACAGTCTTTTAATTGTTCTCACAATATAAATCGTAATAATTATATTTCATCTTTGTTCTAAGGAACAATGAGTTATTATATTTTTTTCGTGAGATTATTAAAGTCTCATAATGATTAATTAATATATATAAGATATTATACATAAGATTATTAATATCTCATAATGAAACAAGTTTGACAGCACATCTATACTAATTGGAAAGATATGTAAGAAATAATTGGTGATAGTTAATTTGCTTAAATTATACTAAAATGATACTTTATCATTATACAGTAAAATAATTATGTTACTTAAATATAAAGAAAACGAAAGGTTAAAATTTAATTGATATAAATTGAGCTTCTGCACACGCAAAATTACACTTTTTTTTTACATAGGGTAGACCGAGGCGAATCGGATCAAAGTAAGAATTGAGATTGTATTTGTTACATTTATCAATATATCTAACCACGTAAATCACAAATAATTATTATTTGTATTTTACATGGTTAGATATATTGATGAATGAAATA
>VBVQ01005377.1:0-11632 GCA_011636635.1 Tetramorium simillimum | reverse complement strand
GAAAAAAAAAACGCACGACAATTTCTCTCTCTCTCTCTCTCTCTCTCTCTATTTCTCTCTCATCCCCAGCGCTTTCAATTGTAATTAAACGTAAGAAAAAATCGCTTCAGCTGCCGTAAATTAGACGGAGGGGCGAGAGGGCGTGAGAGGGTCGTGTTTTTCTGTTTATGCTCGCGCTCCTCGCGAACGCAGTCACGCGAGATCGTACTTATCGTCGATGGGGGTCTAACGAATCTCTCTCGGATCACGAGAGAAGGAGGGAGAGAGAGAAATTGTCGTGCGTTTTTTTTTTCAGCGGTGTGCACCTGCACCCCGCTGCTGGCTTCGGTTGTTCGATAATCGAGGTACAAAGGTCATCGCCCCCTCCCGAGAACATATCTAGGCCACCGACACCACCAACGTTTGCCAGTAATCGCCATCACCGTCGCGCATCTGACTACGAAAACGGCTCTTCGCGCTCGTGGGAATGACTAGATGATATTTCGAACATCGATCTCTCGAGGGTCGCATCCCCGAAAATTTGATCAATTCTATGACGTATCTAATAAACCGTCGTTATGATAACATAAATATAATTCGATCGTTGCGTCGTCAGGGTGAACATGTAAAAAATCCTGGAAAATCGTAGTTCCGAAAATTAAAAACTAAGATATAATGTCCAGAAAATTATAATTTCGCAATTTGAGGATGTTATGATAATGTCCCGAAAAATTATATATTATTTATATGTATAATTACAAGATATATAATATATAGTAATATGCTATACTATACATATTATATATAATATTATACAGAAATATAATAATATATAGTAAATAAGATTATAATAAAATACATCCTATTATATAATTATATATACAATTTCAGAATTATGACTTTCGGTATATTGTCTTGTTCGGTATATTGTTAGTCTTCAATTTTCGAGACTTTCCACATTCATCGAGCACATTTTTTTACGCAGCTTCTAACACTATTTTTCATTTCAGAATGATTACCGCGTTACCAGTACCTTCGGTGAAGGTCTTTCACAAGACTTACTATCAGGAGAAGAGCTCGCGGATAGGAAACAGCCAGCCGGGTAGCCCGCTGGCGGAGAGCGAGGCGGTGCTCGCGATGATAGACAAGGAGCCGCCGGAGTACTATTTCTGCGGAAAGGTAAGGATCATCGCCGCATTACCGTCCCAGTGAGAAATAATAGTTGAGAAGATGTTGAATCGACGTTAATCAACGATCAATTCAACGTTTCTTCAACCGTCATCATTATTTCTTACTGCTCGCTACCGTTCGTGAGGAGATTGCGACATTGGTATATCGCTCCAGGTGAATTCGCTGTACGTCGTCGTCGGGTCGCTGCTGCTGGGAGCGGTGGTGCTGGTCGTCGGTCTGGTGCAGCTCGCGCCGGGCGCGGAGGCCGCCCGGAATTCCGCGGCTCTGATCGCCACCGGAAGCGGCCTGCTCGTGATAGGCGTGTTCCTCGCACCCTTGCGAGCCGTCTGTATCAGGAAGCAGAACGCGGCCCAGAAGGACGGCACCCATCAGCGCAGCGTCACCAGCATAGACATGCTGCTGGCCCAGCATAGGTAAAGTGATCAATCGTGATTTATTCTTCAGCCTCTTTTTCCGCCGCGTGGAGATAAAAAGATCGTCCCCTTCTCTTTCCTCCGAAAGGATGCAATCCTCGCCGCGTCGAAAAAATTCCATTTTTTGCATCGCTGTTTAATTACGAACAAAAGAAAAAAATAAATATTCAAAATTATCTCTTACACTGAAAAAAAATTCTGGTTAAAAACGAGCGAATCAGACAATCTTGTAGGTAACTTATAAAGTTTATAATATATACAATGTAACTTATAAAGTATTAAATTCTATTATAATAACCAGAATGTTTGATCAAACCTACACGATTTTCTGATTCGTTCGTTTTAAGAATTCTTTTTCACTGTAGAGTATACAAATATGTCAATAAAGAATTTTAACAGTTTCGTTGACAAAAGCTTCGAAGCTTTTGAGCTTCCGATTTCATAACACAAACCTCGTAGATACCTTAGAACTTTGAATCTCGGTTTACATTGAATTGTAAGCCGAGTCCAATCTCCGCTCGAAAAAAGACCGTGGCTATTTTTGAAAAGTCCATTTCGAAGTTTCCGCTTGACAAAGGCATCTTACTCCCTTATTTGACATTCCCCGCGTTCCATCACCACTTTGTCTCCGTTGTGTCGGCAGGGACTTCACGGTCCTGACGCCCGACGAGCTCGAGGACCTCGTGGGCCGGCCGGCGTCCAACAATCTGGAGAACAAGCCGCACCGGCAGGGCCACAACACCTAGGTAGCGACCGCCTCGAGGAAGGCGCCGCCTTCCGCGTCGTCGTCGTCCCCGCCGTGCTCGAGCACCACCACGCCGCCGTCGTCCGTCGCGTCGCCAGGACCAAGCTCCTCCATTCTCTACACGCATCGTTACGATACGCGCGAGCATAGTTTGGTTTAAATCGATGTGCATCCACCACACCGCCCGGCCGTCATTTAGCGTAGGGCCTTCTCCACGCAACTTTTTCTAAAAAAACGCGTGCACCGCGCCAGGGTCGGCGGTACCTTTCGGGACTTTCGGGGGTAGGCTTAAGACCGTCGTCCTCGTCGAAGTTAGCCGACATGCACGACACGTAGAGAATCTTCATCGTTTCCCCGAGATACTCCGACGACGATCGGAGAGGCTTCGTTGATCCATCCCGCAGTCGAGCCGCGAGTCACGTGTACGAAACGGTTTTTACAGATGCGTGTGTACGAATTCGAAGTTTCATAATCGTCTTTGAGAAACGTATGCTTCGTATTTTACGTACGGCTTGCGGACGATCGCTTGCTTACGTATTTGTATTTCCGATTTGAGCGAGAGTTTCGGAGGAGAATTAATTTTCCCATGAATCCCATTCTCTTTTTGCTCTCTCTCCAAAATTACTGTCGAGGACTTTTAACGATACGATCATTTGCATTGCATCGCAAACGCTTTGCATGTTAAATTATTTTTGAAATTTTGTCGGTGATATTTTTACGCCGCAGAAAAATCTATACATCAATATCTCTAAAGATAGAAGAATGGTTTCACTGGAAAACCGTAACAACGGGGGTTATTTTCTCAAAGACTAAATTGTGTTCAATTCACGAGTGAATGAAGTACGATACATCTAGTAACTTCATTGCGAATCTTCATCTTCGATTTAGGCAGAGAAATACGTACGTAAATAATATTACATAATATGTAGCGTTGTATAACATACATTTACGATAGGATTCGAGAATCTTGGCGATTTGTTATCAATAAGGGCGATAAAGAGGAATCAGGCGCGCAAAGAGGATCTTCTCGCAGGTCTCGCGTATACTTGTTCGTTAAAATATTTAAGGACGCGCTTGCCGCAGACGTTTTACAACTTACGTATAGCCCTGTGTGGGCATAATGTCAAGATCGTTGCGGACGGAAAAAGGTAAAACGACACATAAGCCCGGATCGGATAAGTAATCGACGAACCTCACGAGCGATGAAACATACCGAGATCGATAATATATACATATAATACGCTTATACAAAGTGGCGTGCAAAAAGTGGGGATCAGCAGAGTTGTTACAGGCGTTGTGTGTTGTGTGTGCCTGACCCAAACCGAGCTTGAAAGTCCAGGAGGCCAGAAATTTGTGCGCCAGGCGCAATTAGCTCTCAACCTTCGAAACTTCTGAGTTTCTAATTGCCCGTCCGGGATACGGGACCTTGATTTATAAATTCTCGCCGAAACGGGGTCGACGCGAGGTCGCGCGCGACGGCCGGCCCGGGGAATGCTGATCTCCACCTTTTACGCGAGCCATTAGACACGGAGAGAGAGAGAGACGCACGGGATGGATATCAGATATCGAATCGACGGCGGATCCCTCGTTAGGGAGAAGCGAGAAATCTGATATTTATCCTCGCGGCGCGCGGCGATTTATCGATCCACCTTCGGACGGAACGGCTCGGGGGTTTCTTTAGGGGTGGGAGCTCTTATTTCGTGGCCGCGAGAGAGAAAGAGCTCCACACATACACACACACATACACATATACGTGCGGAAATGACGCCTAACATAGAAATATAAATCAAAATACACATAGAAGGCTAATGATAAGTGATTCCGATCCGCATTTATTTATACTTTGTACGCTAAAAAGGGTATCGTTTAGGCTTATCTCTACGAATTGTCCGCAAAGGATTCCGTAAGATTATTATCGCAAGACAGACAGATTTTCACCTGCGTTTCGCCTGCAAACGCAAATCTCGTTAGGTCCATTGTTTAATTGAGAATTGGCAAATTGACACCCCCGACAAAACACACCGTAGCGATACGTAGGATTTGTAAAATCAGTTGACATTTCACAGTAACGATATCGTCTAAGTCTCGAGCTTCTTGTGTAAGAACATTTGTTTCGGGCGAGCGTAAAATGCAGCTACGAAGAGGAAACATATCTACCGAGTCGGCTACAAGTAGAGATATATTTTTATTGTATCATTCTAGCGGGTACGCGCGAGGGAGAAGAGGGAGCGATTGAATATTGTCCACTATTTATCAATCTAAAAGGTTCGCATTTGCGGTAAGATTCCTATTGAATTTGCCTTAATTTCGGAGACTAGAGAGATTTAATATTAATATTAATAAATTCTATTTGAGAAATTCTAACCGCGGACGAGGGAAGGCGCGATTTAATCATATTTTAAAGTCACCCTTGATTCGTATCTTCAAGCACCGTTCGTCGCGCGGGGAGAGACTCCTCGCGCGAGGAAACGCGTGGCGAGATCTCCGCCAGGATATCATTTGTTGCGGTAGGACTTTAAACGTAACGCGACCTTTTTCAGGCGAGGTACAACCTGGGAAATATGAACGCGCGGATATCACCGTCGATTAGCAATGAAGTATCCAGGTGACAAACTGACGTTATTTGTCATCATTTTGACGTCAAAATATCAAAAATATTGTTTTAACATCAAAATGATGATAAATAACGTCAGCTTGTTACTTAGATATTAGAATCGGAAGAGAAGCTTGGCAAGTATTTCGCGTCTGGAACGGTTACACCACGATTCCCTGTTGTACGCAAAGATCAGACGTAATTTTAAGAGATTCAACGCACAGATTTAGCCGTAAGCATTTTTATAATGGTGTTCTATGTATATTAATACTACTTGCTAATACTATTACCATTCACACGTACACACACATACACACACACATACACACACATACATACACAAACACATAACACAGAACAGATAGCCCGATTGTGATCCGACCGCGAATCGGTCGGCGGAAGTGTTCTTCATACATGTTGAAATCATCATCCCTAGGACTGAATAGTAAACACGCGCCTAGCCTTGTACATACGAACGTTTGTAACGCGAATTAAAAAAAAAAAACGGAAAAAGAAAAAAAAGAGACAAACCGGATCGGTGGTGAAATTAATCTTGAGACGAGATTTGCCGATTTTTAATTAAAGTAAAATTGACCGTGCGTCGCGTAGCCCGCGAGATGCATATCGTACGAGGATCTTTCGCGGAAACATCCGTCAGCCGCGGTTGCAGCGTTCCTCTAGATTCAACGCATCCTATAAATGTACATCAATTCATTTTTTTCTTTTTTTTTTTACGTGAAGGTACAATCGCAGATCTTCGAGGTATCCGTTCCAATTAAAACAGGTCATTATTTCCGAGGAACTCCATCAGCCTGTTCGATTACATAATTGATGATTAATCGAGGAAACTTTTAATGGAATTTCTTGCGTTTGCGCTCGAGAGGGGATTCAACCACGTGCCAATTTTATTAAGTTCCAACGCGTGGATTCTAAAGCTTACGGAGAGACGCTCTAGCCGAGACGCTGCAGCCGCGCGCGACTGGCTCGTGTCGCACGGTGAAAAGTATCTTCGTATTCGTGCTGCATATAAATGCATCGCTTAATATTAACGATACATATAATATCGAGAAAGTTCTACCGGATAAGACTTAGACCTTAATATGGTAGTGTAAAAGGAATGTTATAGCGCGAAGCGTTCGCGATGACGCGGCCATCATTGTTGAGGCTGACCATCTTGGAGCGAGAGATGAAAAGGGGATGCCCGTCTTTCGTTATTTTATTCCGTACTATGCTGCGGCAGTAACGCATAGTTTTACTGCGGAATTGCTATTTATATTTTATACAATAACAATTATATATATATAATATATATAACTATATTATGTTATAATATTATATATCGGTGATGCAGTGTATACGTCATAATGTATTCGAGTCTCTTCGGGGTTTCCGACGCAAGGAACACATACCGAACCCCTTCTATCACTGCCAAAGATTCATCGTAAAGCGCGAGATAACGCGAGAAACACGTCGCGGCAACAATCGCGAGAAACATCGGCTAAAAACGCGGCTGCGTTAATCGAAACCTCAACAATATGTTCCGCCATTGTGAACATGTCGAAGACATTCTGCGTATATAACAGCTATTATACGATATACATATACGATATATTACAGATATTTTATCGGGAACATTCTGACTTGCTTAAAAGTTGCGTTGATCCGTATATTTTGTAAGCGAAGATTATTAATATAGCAGTTATATATAATAAATATTACTACTACGATACCCATGTCGCCGCGATCATTAATTAAACCTCGAATCTTCCCTCTTAATCCTCTTTATAAGGACTGAAAGATCATTATTTTTTCTCAACTTTCAACGCTATGTCTTTTAATGTAATTGGCTTGGAAAAAATTCCGCAATTACCATTTCCGAAAGTTTGAAACTTCCTCTTTCAGATGCCGTCGTTAGAATTGATCTATGAAGCGATATAAAAAAGTTATAGCCTATTTTTCCAAAAAAGCGCCGAATTTTTTGCAACTTTTTTTTAAATCCCACATTTTAAATTCGAAAACGTCTTACTAGAATATTGTACTAGAGTATTGTATCACGATAAAAGGTGTCATGGATATTTGCTCTAACAAACCCCGTTGAGCGTTTTCGAAAATTCAATATGGCGGCTTTAAGATGGCGACTTAAATTAAAAAAACCAATATTTTTTCGATTCTTTTCATTCTAATTTCATTAAATCTTTCTCATTAAATCAAATTCACTTTAAATACATGAATTCTATATCCAACATGCGTAGAAATCATAACAATATATGGTCTATACGAAAAAAAGGTCTTATTCCTCAACAAACGCGAGAAATGCCTGTTTTCTTAATGATAAAGCAGCGAATTCAATATTTTTGTAAAACATGTTCTATGAAATTCCATGGTACTGATTTGCTTATTGATTAGATATCTGTTTCTAGAGTGATATAAAATAAGTGGAAAGATCCAAAAAGCAAAAAAAATTTTCAAAATACAAAAAAGTTCAAAAATCTTCAAAAATGTAAAAAAAATTACAATATTCAAAACACTTTGCCGTTGACCGACTTTTACTGCGAGTAAACGAGAAATGTAAAGTCATTTTTTTTACATTTTTGAATTTTTTTTGTATTTTGAAAATTTTTTGTAATTTTTTTTGCTTTTTTGATCTTTCCATTTATTTAAGAGATTAGAATAAAGAAAATAGGAAAATATCGGTTTTTTTTAATTTAAGTGCCATCTTAAAGTGGCCGCCATATTGAATTTTCAAAAACGCCCAACGGGGTTTATTAGAGCAGATATCCACAACATCTTTTATCGTGGTTAGGTTACGATATTCTAGCAAGACGTTTTCAAATTCAAAATATGGGATTTAAAAAAAAAAGTCGCGAAAAATCCGGCGTTTTTTTTTGAAAAATAGGCTATAACATTTTTATATCGCTTTATATAAATTCTAACGACGACATCTGAAAGAGGAGGCTTCAAACTTTTGGAAAATGATATTTGCGGAATTTTTTCCAGGCCAATTACATTAAAAGATATAGCGTTAACAGTTGAGAAAAAATAATGGTCTTTCAGTCCTTAAAGGGTTAATCTCAGCAAATACCAGAAAAAAATATTAAATATATATTGATAAAATACTAGATCATATATAAAAATCTATGAAATGATTCTACAAGTCTATTAAAAAAGCAAAATTGATCTCTCTACGGATTGCATGTAATGATGCAAATTTGGAAGTAATGGGAAAAGCAAGAAAATGGTGAACGATAGGGAAACAGAGTTCGAGAAATAGTATGAGAGCTTCATTCTTTTCGTTATATTTTTATAGAAAAATTTATTCTGAATTAGATCGAATTAGAGATTTAAATGACATACATGCAAAAAAATTGCGATTTTTTTTAAATATTCTTCCTTGACATGTATTTATATATGTATATGCAAATTACGCTCTCTTTACATTTCTTTTCACCTTCTATTGTAATTATATACGGAAATTTTTATTAAAAGGCTCTCCGATACAGTAACATGTACCGATTAACTTTCTATTAAATATCAAACATAAAAATCTTAAGGATCAAGATATACGATAACCTGCCATAAAAACATAATAAAAGACTTATTTTTATTTGGATCATTATTAGCTATAGGAATAAAGTACAGATTTTCAACGACAATATGTTGGCACTGTTACTTTGGGACGTTTCTTGGATTCCATTTCTGAAAAGAACTCTTTAATATCTTCTTCGCGTACAACCTTCTTATTTTCAGCAAACTTTTGTAAATACTGCATAAGCCGTTCTTTCATATTGTTGTATTCTGCAAACGTAAACAGCTTAACGTAAATAAAAAGCGATATCCATTTTTTGGAAAATTTAACGCTTTTCGAAAATATTTCATAGAATAATTACTATCTCATAATTTTACCTTCAATCGCGGTCAACTTTTGTACATGCCCCATGCTGGCAAGAGCCTTCATGCCTTTTTCATATTGAGATTCCTGTTTATTCATTTTGCCTGCTTCTTCATACGCCTGTACGCTGTCTTTTGGATCAAGTAGAAATGCAATGTCTTTTGCATTATACAACTGTAATAATGGTAAAAAGTGCGATAAAAAATTGCTATATAAGGAAGTCTTTTTAAGCTTCCAATATGTAAGAATAAAAGTATGTTAAAATTCGGTATCTCACCGATTTGCATTCATCGCAGGTGCACAACGCGGTTCTCCAACCCTCCATCCAAAAACAGCTTCCCTTAGTATCCGCACAGCTAAGTTTTGGCATCTGACATCCCTTCGGCAACTCACTGACATCTATCTCCTCGTTTTTCTCGGGCACATCCGCTTTCACTTCTACTTTCTTTTGAACTGCTCGCAATAAAATAACACACTGTTAAGATTACAATTAAACATTTACAATAAAAACAACTTGTATCATAAAAATCCAAGTAACCTGCATATTTCGTGGCGTATTTCCACAGAAAGTTGTGCTTTCTCATACAGCCTGCGCAGATCATTTCGTCGTATGCGTTGTCTGCCGGTGCACTGTTGTCGCATTCTAGATGCTAAAAGAAATTGAGAATTAAATTTTTATCATCATAGAAAAAGATTATTCTGTGTATATTTACCTTCGAATGATACCAATCCTCGCATATTATACATTGTAGCATGTCATCCTCGTCACCTTCCGGATCAGGATACGGCCTCGCGCAGGTACAATAAACTCCATCGAAATTCTGATTGTATTTATTCTCCGTATTGGTAGCAGATTTCATCTAAAAAAAGAAGCGTAACAAGAATCGAGATCAGTCGAAACTTTAGTTGAGTAGGTTCTTTTTAGTTAAATTCCATGCATTATTCATCTTTCCTCTTTTTTTTGCCAACATAGAGAGAAAGAAAAGATAAACGGTGCATAAAGTTCAGTTAAAAAGAAAACAGACTTAATATAATTTCATGCAAAACATACAAACTATCTCATAGACCTATTACCTTCTCCAGATTACACTGTTTGCCATCAAACTTGCTATTTCCACAGTCGCACCTGAAGTTCCGCTTCGTATACAGCTCCACAAGCTCGTGACCCTCGTGACAATGAAAACTGCACGCCAGGCACACAGCAGCTCGAACTTTATTTGAGCAGCACGTTTTGCACGCGTATAACGCCTGCCTCATGTATCCCTGCGAAACAGTCGTCCAAAAACGAGTTAGCAGAAAACGACAGAAAAACGGAGCTGCGAATCGCGACACTGTCAGCGAGCGAGAACATTGAGATTCGCGTTACCTTGCTGTAAGTACAATTCTGATCGTCGGACGCGCCCAGAACGGCGTACGCGTCCTCCTCGAGCTGACTTTCCACCTGGAGAACGTCGAGCATCGTGACGGAGCTGTCGTCCTCGACGGGCTCGGCCAGCTTGTCGGACATGATCTCCGATCTCGTTGCGACGCAGCCGAAGGATGACAGGAGAGAATTCACCGCAGGGGAGGGGCGGGGAGGGGGAGAAGGAGACCCGGACTTGAGATTTCCGCGGGCGCCGGCACGAGGGCCACCCTCGAAGACGCGGAAGGTTAAGAGGGCGAGCGGCGAGCGTCGTGCGAGCTCTCACGGACCGACGGCGACGCGCATCTCGCCAGACCGACCTTGCCACCAAATTTTCGTCCGGTCCTCTCCCTGGCGGAAGCAGCGCCGGCGTCCGTTCACCCTGCTCTCGTCTGCTGGCGTCAGGATCCTCAGCGGCGATCCCCGCTGCGTCGCGGCATGCCGGGGCGTCTCGCAGAAGGACGCGATCAAGCGGCGATTCAAAACCCCACACACAGGTCGCCAAACGTCCCGTCAAACGCGCGTACACTCACGGGCAAAAAGTGCGCCGCATTTCCCTCCAACGGTCCGCCTGCGCGCGCGGGCACGCGCGCGCACTCGCCTCCGAGCGAGGGACGCTCGGTCGCTCGCTCGCGGGGGACAGACGATTTTATACGTTTTCACAAGAACGGAATTGGAATTTTCGAATTTTCTTTGATTCTTTACTTGCGCAAAACTGACGGTCCTTTATCGAAACGATTAAAACGGGCGACTTTCGACATTTCGGAATTGTCCACAAAATGTGTCTTGAGCAAATCCAAATTCAAACTTTGCATCCATCCAGAAGATTGTAGCTTGAACAAAAAGAAAAGTCAAATACAAATTAAAATGTCGAAACAAAGATTTATACAATAAAATTCTATGTTACGTGATTATAATAAGCATCGATGAGATATTATCTAAGGTTGTCTCGTGAAAGGAAATTTGAATATACAATTATACGTATTTGTTACAGAATTTGCCCGTGTAAGATTCCAGCAACGTTTTACGGGGAAATTTTGTAACTTTGCAGCAACAATAACCCCTCAACTCCCAACACGGTTCAGGCATTTCATGACTTTTTTATTATGTATTTTATTACGGATATTCGATGCATTCGCTTGACGCACGATCTGCTTTGTCGATTTGCATTTTACTTAACAGCACGTGTTGTTCTGTATTTTTTATATTAAGGGGATCCTAAAGCGACGCTCGAATTTGATCGAGGTCGATAATGTAGGAAGAATTCTAAGATAAAATATTATAAATTATCAAATTGGCTTTACAGAATACAAAATCCTTTTGCAGGATTAAAGTATATGCAAAAATAACTACCCTAGTAGCACGTGTTGGTTTTTTATACGTTTCCTAAACGTTTCTAATATTTTAAATACGTTTAGGA
>VBVQ01005375.1:0-11940 GCA_011636635.1 Tetramorium simillimum | reverse complement strand
TATAACTTTTCTCTCTTTTTCAGCGTAAAATCTATCACTCCGACTTTATTTCAGTGTGTATTTTAATTCTGTAAAGCAAAAAAAAAAATTGGCGAGGAAACAACAAATTAGTATCTTGTAGGTAGAAAAGGAAGGTTTAGGATCCTCTTAAAGCTTTTTAAATCTGAAAGCTTGAATCACGAAAATCTAAATTTGGAAGAATTAACGAAGTATCAGAAGTATATGTATAAACGAATAAGCCGTTAATTAAAATTCCAAAAATTATAACAATTTCTATAATTTTTATAATTTCAAGTGAGAAACTTTAAATCAAAATAATTTCAATTTCCAAAATTCAATCAGGGAAATCATTAAATAAATAGAAGTGGTATAAATTGAACTTTGAAGTATTATTTAAAAAGTTCCTAATTTTTATACACACATATAAACAGACAAAAACATACACAACAAAATTAGAACGTTTCCAATACAATATTCATAATATGCTGCTTCTCATTTGTGAATCGACGTTTGTCTTTAATGTTCATCGTACACTCTGCATTATATTGAAAGTCCTTACATGCGATGTTCAACAGATAATCGAATCTGAAACAAGAATAAATAAAATTTATTCTCATACGTATTCGAAAATGAAAGTTATTAATATGAATTGTTTAGAAATTTACTTTTACGAATTACTACAACTTCTAGTTAACAATATAATATGCGTATATTGTATGAATTATGTAAATACCTATAAAAAGAGTAATTTACGTATAAATTAAATAACTGAAACATGTTAAATAAATGGAATCATTATACACATTTTTGTGTCTTCCCTTTAGTGAATATTGCCATTCAGTTTCAATCAATCTATCAAGATTGTTGCTAACAAGTCGAATTAAAAATTCAGACACATCAATACTCGGATGAAAATTAAGTCGTACGGTAATATAGCTATAATTACTTTAATCGTTCGCGCATTATCCTGTCGCAGCTTGTCATCAGTTAACATCTCCAGGCCAGTAGACCTCCTCAAATCTAAGTAGACTTTTCCAAACGTAAGTTTACGTCCGCGTCTGCCTCAGGAGTTATCTGTCTCCTCTTCAACGAGAGCAAGAGCGCGAATTATAATCGCGATCAACCACCGCCGCAAATCGCGACGTATGCTCTCGCAATCTGAAAGCAAAATCGCGTTAAGACATTAAACCGTTCAGCGGTTCTCGACTCTCACTTATTTTGTGCTTCGCAGTCACGCTTACGAAAAAAACTCCCCCACGCTTTCAAAAAAGCACTCGCTCCACACTTGTTTAGCAACTTCTCTCGGCGCAGTGCATCATTATCATTATCATCATCACCATCATCATTATCATTATCATTATCATCATCATCATCATCATCATCATCATCATCATCATCCCATCAAATTCTATTAACCTGCAAAAATATATACTCTTCTCTCTCTCTCGCTCTCTTTCTCTCTCTCTCTCTCTCGCTCTTTCCTCTTTTACTCTCTCATCTCCAGATCCTTTCATCTTTCTTTCTTTCTCTCTCGCTCGCTCGCTCTTTCGCGTTCTTCCATCCTTGCATCTCAAAAAATTTGTCAACACTTGCTCGTTCGTTTCTTTTGTTCCATCCAAGAGGTACGTTCACGGACATCAACCATCCACATATATATTCACCCAGGCTGTTGAACAGAATCGTACAGGATTAGTGTTCGGTGTACCGAGTAAGGGGGGGGGGGAGAGGAAAGGGAACCGAGCTAACTAGAGTACTAACATTCCAATTTGCAACTCTGGCATCTCTCGACTGGGCTGATCCTACTGTACTTCCAGGACCTGATGTGAACAGGTGAGAAAACGGAGACGATAAACCGCTATAGTACAGTGTGTGATCTTTTTTTCTCCCTTTTCAAGAAGGGCGAACACTCACATTTCCCGAAATCGTTGGTAACACAGCTCCCATGACCTTTGGCTCTTGCGACTCGAGACTAAGATAGCGAACGCGCGAAAAGTGTGTATGCCTGCAATCTCATCCACCGCCGGTGATATATCTGTGAGAATTGTTAACTGGCCGCAGGTCGTTATGGCAAAATGTGATTCTCAAAGAAAGCATTGGAACCCACGTGACAGGGAGAGAACTTACGTTTGGTGAAGCAACCAGCATTAAATTAATTAACAATCGTGAGGAACTCCTTCGTCGGTTCCTCTAAGAGATCGAGGACTTGCGACGAGAAATTAACATCAAAGGTTTGCTATATGACAGAGTTTCTCAACAAGGCTCAGTAAGCGAACGTGTGAGGAACGCCGCGTATCTCGCAAGAAAAATAATTTGATGAATATCAGTCGGTTGGCATTTATTGCATTATTTTATCCTTTTTTATAAAGAATATCCAATTTTAAATAAAAATTATTATAAGAGAGAACACGCAAGACATTCGAAAGGGGGGCTACGTTCGAAAAGATGAATGCGACTAGCGGAGAGGAGGAAGGGATTCTTTCCTGCCTTAGGAAGAAAATATTGCGAAAATGTGGCGAACGTAGATGATGATGACTTGGAAAAGAAAATACTTAAAAGAAAGAATATCGGATGTATAAAAATTAATCTTTCGAAAACTGTGGTAAACCAGTGTTGATGAGTGATTATTACTTGATCGTTGATGAGAGATGATGAGGCGTTATGAAAGAGAAATAATGTCAGATCGTAGTCACCTGTTTCAGGAGAATCAGCGGACGTTTCCGTAGGCTTACGTTTACTTCAGTCATCTCGTCTTCATTCAGCCATCGCCGGAAGACCGGCTACCGGCAGCTCTGTTAATGTTACCTTTCAAAACTCTTCCTTTCGGTTTTAGTTCTACAATTATATATAAACGTCGCCCTAGATCTGTCTCCCGAGACGATTTTAATTAAATGAGCGATTTTGCTTCTTGACGAGGTTGCAAGAGAATTCAGATTTTACACACGTAACTCGTGAGAGCAGCTTCGTTACGCATTATATCAGATTATGTAGGATAAATGTTTCTTCATGTCCGAGGATACATAATTGTATTAAAACACTGTTATAGACGCGATAATTTTGGACTGATCGGATATCCTGGCTGTTCCGAAATTGACAAATTAGAAAAAAATATCGCTCCTTAAATCATCAAAACAAGAACAAGAATTGGGATCTCGATTTCAAATCTTTAACTCTGGTGAAGCGAAACCCGAAACAATGTTTCACTATTCATTATCTCTAAAACTTGATTTGCAAAAATTATTTATTTTTGCCAGCTCGAAAATTGAGCGAGTTCGTTATGATTTGAAAAATTAGTATACAAGCAACTGAAGGTTGCAAGTTTCGCAAGAGACACAGTTAGTTTTCTGCCAATCTTGGGACAGCTAGCGGATAAAGTGTAATCGTAACTCGTATCGTTGACTCGTGTTTAAAGGAATCTGTGGTACCCCCACGATGCTTGGGTCTTTTATTCTCGGCATAATTTAATATACACTACAATCAACGAAGAACGTTACGGAGAGCATTGAGTATTTCTCGCATCAACTCGGCGAACTCGATGAAACGTTTTACAGTTTCACGGTAAAACTGTCAAATGTGAATTAGAAAACGTGATGTTTTCGCGCGGTCATCTAATATTCATATCTACGAGATTTCGCGCAACATACTGCTATGGACAAAAAGATTCGCGACGTTCTTCTCCCTTTTGCCCGACGGGTGTTGCAGCACGCGTAAAAATCCTAAGATCGTTCTCGTACAAAAAGTTTACGGTAGCCTCGATGCACACTCGACTCATTTGTATAGCTCCAAGTATCTCAAAAGTGTAAAAGAATGCCGGATTCGCAGTTTCCTCACCGCGCGCTTCTTCCACAATCGAAAGGTCCCCCTAACAGCCGCGAGATCGACGGATCGGAATCAATATTCTCACACAACGTTTCATGACACTCTCGGACTCTCATCACGCAGTTTCAACTCATTTCTTCTCTCTCACTCTTTCTTTCACTTTCTCCCCCCTCCCCCCCACCTTCTCTCTCTCTCTCTCTCTCCTTCAAAACACAATATCAAGCGATTTTACAGAGCGCAGCTAACTCTACAATAAAATTCGTTACATTTTCTTGTGAGCGATATTAAAATTACTTTATATCGATCCGTATTTACACACTTTGTAGATCACTTCCAAATCGTTTTGCAAGGCATCCTTTGAGCAGTGGGCAGTCTCATCCCGCGCGAAAAACTCACTGATTGAGGAATCACGAGAAGATCTCAATAATGTCGTAGGCATCGCTATTTCAAACGATTTGAAATACGTGGTCTAACAATCAAATCCATAGACAACATTTATTTAAACTTGTATGTAACTTGATTGTTCAATGAATGGGATGAGAAAAGTATTCGATTCTTTCTAAAATAAATAGAAATTTAATCTATGAATAATGAAGAGATGATTCGAATGCACTTTAATTGTATGACTATCCATCATTTCTTTGGTGTTTTTTTTTTCTATTTCCATTTGCAGTATTATTAGGTTTGAATAGTAGTTTAGAAATATCGTTGCTGATTAAAAATCCGTACAAAAGAAAATATTGTTTTTCCAAATAAAACAAAAAATATGATTTTTTGTTAAATAGTCACTGAACAATTATTCATATTGTTTACAAGCTAAAATAAAATTCACACAGACTATAATGAAGAGATAAAAGAGGACTTGAATCTAATGTGTTTCTAGTATTGTTAAAGGGTAACAGAAGAAGAGATGACGTCTACAAACACAATTGTCAAACCACGTAGATCTATAATCGCGATGACACACGCACGAATGTTCGAGCTGATCAATCAATCTATTATTCATTCATCAACGATTTTATTTTATCTCTTACACAAGTTTTTTTTATTTTAATCTAATTTTTTTACTTGTTGCATCGTAAGGAACTACATTCTCCCTGAAAATATTTTTCAGACGTCAAGGGGGATTAAAGCGCGAACATTTGTGCCTTAGCGACAAGCTTGGTACGGTTCCACGTGTCTGTTAAAAGTTGTCTTATACCACAGCTTCTATGTAGATCAATTTAACAATTTATAGACTTAATAGCGTGGCAGAATGCGCAATCAACCAACTCCACATCGTCTATCTCTCTCCATTGAAATCTGTATACGTGTATGTGGGTGTGTGTGTGCGTGTGAATAAATATATATATATAAATATATATATATATATTTGTGTATAATTTAGCATTTTTTTTACATATACTACGTATATAAACAATCTCCTCTCAGTCTAAATATATGCCAGACACACTGGATGACTTTTGCTCATTCTCATCTAACAGCGCAGTGTTCCCCCGCTCGCCTTACGCATTATTATTCAGTCACCTCATTTCTTCACCTCGCCTCGCCAAGTATACACGTTCTCAGTGCTCTAAACAAACGACATCATTACTTTTGCTAAATAGTAAAAACTCACGCCTGTAGTTCTGAGACGATCATTAACAAATACATTCAGTCGTCGCGCACATCCACCCACACACATACACACATGCACAAACACACGCACGTGTGCACACACGTGCGCACGCATGCACACATATACACGTACGTCGAGCTAGTTTGACATTCTCAAAGTTAGAGATTTTTTTTTCTCATGTATATACGCGACACGCATATCGACGAGAGTTCATGCTAATGAGAGAGAAAGAGCGAGAGAATATTATCATTAGAATTGTATATTAAGTAGTATCTCGCGTTCAAAAGAAGGAATTTCATGAGAAATCACTGTACGACAAAACGAAAAGCACAACAGTACATACATCTCTCTTATATAGAAGGATTATTTTATTTTTTCAATTAATATACTCATAAGAGATAATTAGCGTATTCTGAAATAGTCAATCTAAATAATTCCTTTAACGTGATATACAGTGATATCGCGGTGACGAATGCGGTATTTAAGTTTAGTTGCGACGTAACTATTTCGTATATTAAAGTTATTGACTATAATTGTGAGATGTGAATTGCATCCTTCTTCATGCTACGACTCTTTCGTTTTCTTTCTTTCTTTCTTTCTTGAAAAATAAATATTCTCGACCAGTAAAGCTATCTTTTTCATTATCGTTCAATCAGAAAACAGCTCAAAAGTCTTCATCAAGAGTATCTCATTCAAAAACTTATGACACATTATACACAGACATGTAAGACACCTAAACAGTTTTCTTTCCGCTTTCTTCAAATCACTCAATTAAAATAGAAAAATCTGATCAAAATCTGATTTTCTTTCACACACATCGATCAATAATTTGGACACACCTGCACACTAGTGTAAAATTCTCACATAATAGCTATTTATGTGTTATATTTGAGATATTTGAAACAGAAGTTCAAATTGATAATAATATACAATATGGATAGCTACGATCAATCTCTAGGTGTGTTGCGAGTTACTAACACATTCATACACTTTCAGACAGTCACATCAATTCTCAATTATTACACGCTTCTTCTGAAAGTCTTGTTAATGTTTTGGAAAATAATCTTTCTCGAAGAGATAAAGAACGTTGCAAAGTAGAATAATATTGTTTCAACGGAGGTAACTTTGCACCACAATAAAAAAAAATTTCGGTTGACTTAATGCCTAACATGATAAAATTAAATTTCAATGTTGATTATCTCTTTAGATATCTTTCCTTCGTAATTCTTTTTCCTTCGTAAAATTGTTATTATCTCAATCCATTACGCCTTACATTTATTCCGGATTTATTTTAGAATGGATCTCTTTAAAGCATAACGTAGTGATGTCTCGCTTGTACGATGTTATTATCATTACTGTACGATATTACAGAAAATTACGAAATAAAATTGTTATCCATGTCGAGAAAACATCTTGGTAGAGAATGTTATAACGAAAGGTAAAAATATTTAAGAAATAACTGCGGAGCTTTAAATGAGGAATTTCGATTCGAAAGAAGCCGTCTATTCTTGTAACAGCAAAATTCGCAATTCTAAATTTCCGGAAAATACATAAAAAAAATGATTCTAAAATTAATCAAGATATCTTTCGTGAAAAAATAATCCGCAAGAAATGAAATAGTCTATATAGCAGCCTGAAAACGCGCGGTGGCAAATTTTATATTATATAATAAAAATGCTTTTTCAAACGTCTAGCGATTCGACGCGGCACTAAACTCAATACTCAAATTAACTGGTTTCGGTTTCACCAGTTCTCTATCATTGCACCCATTAGATCAATCACCTCGATTACAAATTAACTCAGTTTGTAATTAAGGTGATCGATCTAGTCTTCTCCTACATCACAATTTTTGACAAGAAAATTTAGTTAATTAAACGGTTAAATCAAAGATGTGGTTAGATAAAGTCAATATCTCTACAAATGCTATAAAATATTCAGTAAATATTCACTAAAGCCCCCTTTGTTAAAGAGATTTGCGACAAAGGAAGACTTGAGCTATCTCCAACTTTCCAATCACTTAAAATGTCAAATACTTAAATAAAATGGAGGAATGATGCAGATGCAATTGTAGCTATATAATTATAGCTGTATGACTGTGCTGGTACGGCAGTAATTTCTTCTCAAAGAATAAGAATATTTTGGTACACATTTCACTGGGTTTGATAAATACTGAAGTAGCTTAAGTCTTCTTGAGACTCAGATCTCGTCAGGTATAGATAAATTACACGTTCACCAATCATTACGCTAAGCAGTAAATGTACTCGATTATACAATCTCACCCTTGCCGAGCAGCCTACGCTGCTCCACATATCAACTTCACACACATATCATCGATTTTACTCATGCCATTACTCATCGCACGCTCACACCAGAGAGATCACGCAAATATCAGGCGCACGTACATTCGAGTGATCGGAGCTATCCGTCTTTATTAATCGTAAACCTAAACCGCTTTTTTCAACGAACGGAATTGTGCTAATTTGTCAAACCAGTAAGAGAATGGGGAAGGGGAGGGGGGAGGATCTCGAAATATTTATAATACACGCAGTGGCGATTAGTGCAAAAACATTAGAAAAAACGTCAACGTACTATAGGCTCTGGCTCTTGGTATTCATTTTTTTTCTGGGATGGGATCGACGCGCTTTTAAAAAACCGTCGATCTCATCGGTTTTACCACCGTTCATTATGGTTGTTGCGTCGGGACCCGTGGATAGAGGATCCGTTTGGTTTTACGAGTAGACCCACGGCCCCGATTGAATTTACTCGTACTTGAGAAAGGTATTCGACTTTTGGTCGCGCTGACCCGGGTGATTCTGCCAGGCGCCCTGGGACGCGTTCGGGTTATTCGGCCCGGGGCCGCCGGTGCCGGGATTGCCCGTGTTGCCGTCGCCGCCGCCTTGATTCATCCAGCTAAGGAAGCCGGAATTGCCGCTGTTACCTATAGTGTTGTTACCGGAGGGCGGCTGGCCCGGTGGGCCCGGCTGGTTCGAATAACCCTGGTCGTTTCCCTGGTTCTGCAGGTTACCGATCAGACCCCAGGACGCCTGGTTGAGAGCGGCGGCCACCAATGCCGGATTGACCGGCAACGCGGACAGATTCAGACCACCCATCGCCAGCGGATTCGACATACCGCCCCCACCGCCACCGCCGTTGTTCTGTCCGGTGATACCCAGAGCCTGTAGATTCGGCATATCGAGATTACCGCGATTCCCCGGATTGTTCCAGCCATTCGGGCCCATATTGTTGCCCGAATGGCCCATGTAGCGGTTACCCTGATAATTGCCCTGCACATTATTATCGACGGGTCCCGGCGCGCCCCTGCCGCCCCTCATGTTCGAGTTCACTTGATTATTGAAATTTTTATTGTTGCCCTCGGACTTGGGCGCGGCATTCGAGACGTGTACCGAGACGCCCTTGATAATATGATCTTCGCCGCAGAGCGACTGGGCCACCTCGGGATCTAAGAAAGTAACGAACGAAAACGCGCGGAAGGGTTTCGGGATGAACACGTCCGTCACTTCGCCAAATTTGGAGAAATAGTCTCGTAGGTCGTCCGCGGTTAAATCTTCTGTACAGCGGCCAACGAAAACCTTGCAGGGTACTTGCTGAATCATTCCTTCCTACACACAAACACACAATCAGTCAATCATGTACGACAGGTTTTTCAATTATGTAAAACTTGCGTACAGTGCACATTACTCACAATATCGGCGGCGGTAGAATCGCTGCGAGACGTGCTCTCTCTCGAGTCAAGAGAATGACAAAACGTCAACAGTATAAGTACATTTTACGGTTTACATCGAGTTTATCACATGCACACAATCAAAGTTCCGTAGACACGCAATGTGCAATTTCTCGCTTCCGGCTTAGGACTCTAACGTTCCGTCGAATTGCAATTTAATCTGCACTAAACGTCAAGTTTTATATAAAAAATTCTTTTAATATTTATATCAGTAGTATTCAAGAAAAGACGCTGGCTGGCTCGAGTTACATGTAAATTCACATATGTTATATAATGAACACTTAAGCACTATGACCACTTGAAATCCATGCATCAATCTGTACAATGTCTTTTTCTTTATGTTCACAATGTAGAGAATATCATGCTACATTACACTTGTCTCGATTTGAATAAGCACATATCTGATAAAATGTGAACAGTTATTTCAGACTAATTATTTCTACCATTAGACAACATATTTGTTATATTTAACAAACATCATGAATTAATGGGAATATATATACATATATGTATATAAATGGTTTTACTTTATATTGATGTTATCGATTAATCACATAAAACGAAGTATTTATTCTTATAATCTAAATTACCTTTATTGTACAAAAAAATTATCGATATTTCTAACATAAATATTCTTAAGAAGAGCCTTATAGTTTCAGGAGGAGAAATGAGATATAACAATTTTTTATCACCATGTGCTTTTTTGCGAGATATTTTTTCAGATGAAACCGTATTTTTCTTACAAATACAATTTCTCTTGTCATTCTATATATAGAAGCATATAGTAATAGCTACTTAAAAAAAATTGATAATTTTTTTAAAGATTTCATATTTTATGCCATTCTCATATTTATTCCAATCTTGAAATATTTTATCAATTTTTTATTACTTTAACATACTGATCTTGAAATATTTTATTAATTTTTTATTACTTTAATACTTTCATATTCAGAATATAATGAGAGTGGTGTAAAACCATGCAATCGTTAAAAAAAAAAACAAAAAAAACATACCTTGGCCACAAGTATTTTCTAAAAAATATAATTTGTAATTTACGATAATTTTATCCATATACGAGAATTATTTCGAGGAAAGTAAACAAAGTTCAGAAAATATTGATATTTTTATTTTCGTTATTTTATTTTTAGATTGACTTATATTTTAAAAATCAAGAAATTAGTTTTGAGGCTCACCAAGCATCGAGGTTCATGGCAACTATGTTGAAAAATAAATAAAATATGTTCTAAAGATATTACAAATCAATCTCAAAATAAAGATGCTTTACAAATATTTTCTGAATATATCTCGTACACATTCCTATCTGGAATTTAAACTTTGATTTTTAAATTGCACAGTAAAGATAATTTAGATTTTAAAATTAAATGAACATATAATGTGCGCTCGATATATTATTAAAAAAATGCGCGAAATAAACAAGTAATATAAATTCAGATAGTCTTGATAGTTCAACTATGTTGGAAGAAAAATTTCTATAATTTTCCAAATATTATATCACGCATCTTTTTCGTCTTATTATTTTCGACATTGCTAAAAGAATCCATAATTATCGTAATCTAATTCACATCAATAAAATCTAAATTAATAAAATCCAAAATAATATAAGAAAAAAGTAAAACATTTTCTTTTTTTTTTTCTATAAGAAAATATCGATTGCTTTGGACGATTCAAAGACAGTAATAAAAAACTGTTTAATAAGTCACAAGTCAGACATTAATGAACATTCAATAATCGTTGGAAAAAACGAGTATGTTACATACATACAAAATCATATAAAATAAATGTTTAATTTTTATAAACCGCATCGACATACCGAATACTTTTCAACATTCATTCATACAAATTATCGGCGCATTTTGTACGATTTTCGCGATATCGAAGAAATCCGCCAAAATGATGCATCGCAAACAAACAATACATGATAATATCAATATCTGTAGCGTTCATAGATGCGTGGTATAATATGTGCAAGAAATACACCCTGTGAATTCTGAGAAAAAAGATCATCGGCGACGATTTTGTCGTGGCGTGTTGACACGTATTCCCATTAAGACACGACTGATTGTAATTACGAATTTCCTTTTCAGTATCTTGATGTGTCTGCGACGTGGTGATCCCTCGACGGCCGGTGTTTGTAGTAGCGATCGTAATAGTTCTCCTTCGTCGGATATCTCGCCGGGTCGGCGTATCTACCGTCGACCGGATCGCGGACGTCCGACGTCGCGGCGTAACGGCCGTCGATCTCGCGGTTGTCCATGGCGTACCTGCCGTCCACAGGCTCTCTACCGTCCATGTACCTCCTGTCTATCTCGCGATTGTCTACGTAGCGACAGTCTGGCTCTCGGCCGGGATCGGCCGGCAGATGCCGGCTGTCGGGATGCCTCGAGTCTGGATAACGCACCTCGTATCTGTAGTCAGTCGCCGCGACGGCGTAGCGGCCGTCGGTCTGATCGTAGTAGCACCGCTGGTCGTACGCGTAATTGCTGTATCTGCCCTTGTCATACTGCTCCGGACACGTGTCGGCTGGATAGGCGGCAGCGCGTCCCTCGCCATAGTATCGCGACCCGTAATCGGCGTCGGATGGTGGATACGCGGAATTGGCGGGCGCCGCGGCGGTGTTCGCATGCGGTGGCGGCATGTAGCCGCGAGAATCGTAGGCGGCGGACTCCTCGTAGGCGGCATAACTCGGTTTCTCGTTGTAGGCGTTGTAAGCGGCCTGCTGCTGACCGCTACCACTACCGCCACC
>VBVQ01005373.1:0-11946 GCA_011636635.1 Tetramorium simillimum | reverse complement strand
AGGGAGGGGGGAGGGCTGCTTCTTTCTCTCTGGTCACGTATCGCAAAGGGAAAGAGGAAAAGGAGCTGGAGAAACGGGAAGCGGCGGTGGACGGAGGGAGAGATCTATGCGAGGTCCGTACACCCCCGCGGGAATAATGGAACGTCGATAGATCGCGGCACTTTCCCGCACACTCTTTCTCAAATCTTTCCCGACGAATTGCAACCGGACCCGGTAATCACTTGTCCCAGACGCAGCTGATCCTGAAATTGGTTTTTTATGACCGACGCCGTTCGTCATCCCGAGTAGCGGACCGAGATGGGGGGAGGGGGAAAGGGTACGTGTCTGGCGCGCCTACCCCGTTCGTTGGGCGAGGGAGGGGGGGGGAGACCTGGCTTTTGAGAAATGTTACTTCTCCAAGTTAAAGAATAGCCCCGTTTTTGTTCCGTACATCATTGGCGAAGTTTTGCCGAGTCACGGCATTATATCCCGTGATATTGTCACTGGCGGGAGCGTTATGAGCCATATAATGCCGGCCTTAATGAAAATAATGGAGCGTAAATTGTTGATTCGTACAATATACGTAAATGATTTCGGCAATTATCTCATTATCTGTGTCATGCAATTAAGCAATAAAGTAAATTCTACGTACAATTTATATATAGCGAAATGATTTTCGTAGATAAAGTACCAATCGCAAATTTATGAAAAGATATGAAAAGATTGAAAGACTAATGCGCAATAGCAGTGCTAAAAAGATTTAACATGATGGCCTTATTAAAAATAATGGAGCATAAATTGTTGATTCGTACAATATACGTAAATGATTTCGGTAATTATCTCATTATCTGTGTCATGCAATTAAGCAATAAAGTAAATTATATGTAAAATTATATATAGCGAAATGATTTTCATAGATAAAGTACCAATCGCAAATTTATGAATATGAACAGATTGAAAGACTAATGTGCACTAGCAATGCTAAAAAGATTTAACATGATGGCTTTGATAAAAATAATGGAGCATAAATTATTGATTCGTACAATATACATTATATGAATGATGGTTTCGCCAATTATCTCATTATCTGTATCATGCAATTAAGTAATTCTATGTACATTTATACATAGCAAAAAGATTTTCATATATAAAGTACCAATCGCAAATTTACGAATATGAACAGAATAAAAGACTGATGTGCAATAGCAATGCTAAAAAGATTTAACATGATAATGTTGTAAAATATGTAATAATGCAATATAATAACGTAATATACAATTCTTCTTAATCCACATTTCTATCAAAATTACTACGTCTACAAATTTATACGAAATACTGCAAATATGAGAGAACGTTAATATAATTGAAATTTTATTATACACTTATTTATTTAACATGACATTCCATTATGAATTATTATTAATTAATTACATATGTAAGTCCGCGAGGACTTACACTTTCGAAATGAAAATATTTAAAGCTAATTTAATTAAATAAACTTGTTTGAGTAGAGAGATTATTAATATTAAATTTCTTAACAAAGGAAATAAAACCGAGCTAATTGTTAGAATGTGCTGTGACCTAAATAAAAATAAATAATCACGTATGTCAAGCATTTCGACCTGTAATAAGATTGAACTGAATTTTGTATGAAACGTACCACATTTTTTTTGTTGTGGCATGCGAAACATTTGCCAGATTGACTATTCCAAACGGTGCCGTGTCTTTTTTTCGCCCTTTAAAACTTCGCCGCATCCTCTGTCGGATATTAAGAAAATGGCTTTCGTGGAGACTGTAAAGTGAAGGTCTAGGTACACGAGCGGTTGACTTTTTTTTCCGTGGCGCGAACTTGGAAGTTGACACTACACGCCGCCGTAGGCGACACACCGCGGCCGCTGTACGATCGCTTTCTCTCCTTTCCCTCACGAAAGGCACTCCGTGAGCTCCGTTCCGGTAATCAAGGACTCATGTGAGGAAGCGAAACGGAGAGTGCAGCACGCCGTCGGCAGGAGTGCATTTATGACGGGCCGAATTGCGTGTCGCGTCGTCCCCGTCCTGTCCCAACCGTCTTCTCGCCGCGAGGGCTGGTTGTCCTACCGTCGGGTGACGAAGGGATACGTTTATCGTGCGCCCCGAGGGCGCAAGACGACCGGGAACAGATTGCGTAGTGTAGGGTGCTGATGCGTTATTCAAGACAGCCGTTTTTCGAGATCGAGAAAACTGTTTCGCACGGAGATTGGAATTATTCGCGCTCGCCTCAACCGATCGAGGCGTCGCGTTTATCAGTTTTGCGTCGAGGTCGGAACGAGGTCTAATAGCCCAGATAGGAAACTGTTGTAATAAATGCACAGTTATCGTTCTCTCCACTCGCAGCGTCTCGCAATAATTGTCATAAGGTGATTCTGCAAAACGCATATATCTTTTGATGGAAAAGAATTTTGTAATTATAAGTTATAAACATTGAGAAAATTACGAAGCAAAGTTAAAAAAGTAAGAAATAAAAATATTTCTTACTATTAATTGAATAATAATTGTACAATTTTACGCTATAATGACTTTTACAATAATTACAAAATTAATTTCTGAAATGTATTCAGTAATAATTGTGCCAAGAAGATTCGCTCTAATTGTACAATTATATAAGAATTCATTTTAGGCATCAATTTTTTAAAGATTGCTACATGTTGCGATAATTAAATTAAAAATTATTGATTTTAAAATTTAGATATAGACTTATTACACAGTATATTAAACATCGTATTTTAAAATTGAAATGATACTAAAATTTTTCTGCACGCATTCCTATCTGGCAGTACGATCCAATTGCATAAATCGTTGAATGACGACAAATACTTTTAATTCCCGTGTTTATATTACATCAGACACAAGACTTGAGGAAAACTTAACAGAAACATAAAGACAAGTTTCTTAAATTTTTCTTCAATCATTTTTCATTTTATAATCTCGCTCTAATCTTTATGTAATCAAGATAAGGCAAAGCTTTAAGCTTATCTTGTGTTTCTGCCATCTTCATTATATGTCGGAAAATCGTATTTTTCGGTTGTTAAAGTAGATAAACCCATCTCTCCTTTTTTTTAAATCAAACTTGAGGAAAAACGATATTTACAAAGATCACATTAAGTTTTCACTATGCAATTATGAGCTTGTTGAATAGATGTTTTTATGATTAAGCTCACAAAAAAGTTCCCGTTGTATAAACTTCGGACCTGCAAGCTGCGTAAAGATCTTATCGATAATGGAAGCTTAAAATATAATTTATGAAATTTCATATTTTTTTAAGTTCAGTTATAATCACTATCAGGTTCGCCGTTTCAACAAAACGCCACGGCGAAACGCTAGGCTAAGGCTTATTCTTGCCATCCTAAGATAGCACTTGTGTTTCATGAAAGTAAATATGTCTATCTTATTTTAGGACAAGTTTGAGGAAAGAAAATATTTTCAAGCATGCATTATGCTTTTACTGTGCTACGGCAAGTTTGTTTAAAAATTTTCTTATAACATTTATCTTAATTACGAAGAAGCTCGGGCGAAGTGTTGCTCGATGAAAATGTGTGTGTGTATGACATTTTCAGTATTTCGTTCCCATTAATTAATATAAATGTTAAATAGCAAAGTTTATTTCTCGGTGTCTTTGATTATCGCTCACATTCGCGCGTGTGTCGCGAAAACGTCAACTTAATGTCTAATGTTAATTATGATACTGATTTATGGCCAACTGTCGGTCGTTTAATGCATCATATTTACATGGATAATTAACAAAGCTCAAATGTATAAACTTTTCCTCAAGCAATATTAATGATACACCCGCTCTTAATCATGTTTGCGTCAAAAGTGACATATCTTCGTGTTCACGCCATCGCGTGATTAAGCGAATCTTCAAAGTTATATGCAATTTTCACAACTGCCAACAACAGACAATGGACAACAGTTTGACCAGTTGATAGATATACATCTGGTTTGAATAAAAAAAAAAAAGAGTTAGATAGATGATGGGTCTTTTTTTATATAAAATGTCAAAACATTTTTTACGCGTCAGCAATAACCGCGATATTTTACAAACATGACAAACAAATCTGTCACATAGTGCCAAAGCCGTGGGAATTATAATCTATCAAAATAAACTTTAAACGTTATATATATTAAATTTAAACGTTGAAATTATTTTAGATTTACCTCGCTATTTTTATTTGACAGCTAAACGTTGCGGCGAACATTGCGGCGCGAATACAACAAGATAACGAAACAAAATAATCAGATACTTCCTTCGGTATTTTTGCATAAATTCCGTCTAGGATTTATCGAGAAAACGTTATTCGGTCAAATGAATCAAAATTTAATAGAAAGCTCGTCTAATTTTTTCAATATCCTGCTCGTTACATTTGAGATCATGCACTCGGTATTTTCTTGTACTGCAAATTGTATTCCATAACAAATATTGCATTTCCGCAGAAACGAGCCAGAGATTTCTGCCTTCGCAACTCGCCATTTCCACAAAATTTTATTTTATTACCCACTTTCGTCACTTCGTCCGTGCGTGACGTAATAGCGGGGACAACATACAATTAGGTCACTTTCCAATTACTATCGGGTCGTATCTACGGAGTGAGAAAAAAAGATATCAGCCGAGTAGTTTCGGTGTCAGATCTTCTTTCTCTGGCGCGGCGCCAACACTCGCTCCTTCCGAGTCCTGTGAATTGCTTCTGCGTGGTTACGCGTTTTCTTTCTTTTCTTTTTTTTTTTTTACAATCCGGCGATCCAGCGACGCCTGTTTCGCACAGCTACGTGCGCATACGTGATAAATGTGCAGAATGCTGCAATACCGTAATCAGATTACCGTACGCATGTGTACGCAGAGAGCGTAAATTACTGCCGGAAATGTAATCGCACAAAGCAATTGCGAACGAGTAAATGAGAAACCTCTATGAAGAATTAGCTCTATAAAAAATTTATGCATATATTTCCTTAAGTATCATACGCCAAAATAAGCGTGCAGAAAAATTTTAGCATTATTTTAAAATATAAATTGTGTAATAAGTCTAAATGTAACTTTGAAATCGTTAATTCTGAATTTAATTATTGTGACGTGTAGCAATCTTTAAAAAATTGACGCCCAAAATAATTAGAGCGAATCATCTTAGCACAATTATTACTGAACACATTTCAGAAATTAATTCTGTAATTATCGTAAAAATCGTTTTATTTTTTATGGGACTTTGCTTTATAATTTTCTCAATATTTACGACTTGTAATTACAAAATTCTTTTTCGGCAAAAGATGTGCGTTTCGCAGAATCACTTTATGACAATTATCGTAAAACGCTGTGAACGGAGGAAGCAATAATCGTGCATTACGGAAGTTTCCTATCCGGGCAAGTATATTTGTTTAAAAATAGTCTCTTAACGCGCGGTCGAGTAAAGTACAGTCGAGCGGCGGAGCCCTTAAGACCGTTATCTCCCCCAAAACGCCCGTTTCAGAAGCTCGGCTTTTTCGAAGCCGTTTTTCCCCGACGAGGAGTCATTCCGCGACGCCGGGGCTGTGTGTGCGCGCCGCCATCTCGACCGCAGCCGGTACATACATTTTACAAGATGGGAGCTACTACCGGGGGTAAAGTGGCATTCCGTGTTTCAAATGACTCGCCGCTATGCCTGGCAAAGACATACAGCCCGTGCGGTCCGCACCTTCATTCGTCTCCGTTCAAGAACCCGCCAATCCGCCACGGCCGGTGGCGGCGGCGACGCAATCCTTTAATCCGACCCTAAGACCTTTTCTGTATTCCCACGCGAAACTAACCTGCGGTATGTCGAAACTTCCACTTTGTCGCTCCGGCGAATAATATCCCGACTAACGCGCACCCCGAGAGAACCGTCTCTTACCGTCCCTAGTATTCCTAGCGAGACGCCCGCCGAGGGGATCGCGTATTTTTATTCAAGTTTGCAAATCGCAAGAGATGCAAATCCGACTTTCCCGAAGCGCGTCGCCGAGCTATTCGTTTCCCTCAAGTCACTCGCAGACAAAATGGACACGCGTTTAAAGGCAAACGTATTCCCGAACTTAACGTGTTCCGCTCCGCGAAATGGAATAATATTCTTTCCAGGAAATCATACTCTTCGTGCTTTATAAATAAATAAATTTCAACGGAGGATAACCGAGCCGCTGGGGGACGTTGTATTAATTTATGTATAACTTTATCCACTAAATAAGCAATAAAGATATAAAAAGTAAATACGAGAATTAAATTTCCACCGTGTTGATGTCCATGCAAAAATAATAAATTCGAGTCCGCGAAATTGTCATTTATTTTGACAATTTCGCGGACTGTGTTATCTGATTTATTATTCTTGGATAAACATCAACGCGAAATAGAAATTTTATGTTTTGTACTGAAGAAGACTAGATTAAATCAAAATGTTTGCTTTTTATATTTCTACATCTTGGCGAATGAAATTATTATATTAATCTAATATCCTAGTTCGATTAGTTGAATTATTCTCATTAATTCTTATTAAATAATTAATGTTCCATTTTACTAATTAAATTATTTTCTTACTTCTACTCTCTTTCCCTCTTAATTTATCAAAACAGTAATATCATATATTATTTCGCACGAACAGATATCAAAGTACAAACGCATTCATACTTGGAAGAATTAAGACGCTCGTACTATCCTCCTCGCATCTACAATACCTTTTCTTGCATCTAGATTCTCTCCTTCTCTTGAATTTTCACAGCATAAATATCGTACATTTACCGCGCGAGCAAATATCAGAGTGGAAACGCATTTATACTTGAAAGAATTAACACACTACACGCAGAAAAACGATTAGCCGAAGAATCTAAAATATAGTTGCCGTTGAGATGTTTCATTAAAATAGGAACAGCTAATGTTGTCACTGCCGAAGCTCAATTTTCTAGCTGTTAAAATTTTGGTGCCACAGTAAACAATATTCGCTGCTAGAACCAAATAACGTTTAGATAAATCCATTATGATAATTTCTCTTCTCAAGTAATTGAATCGAATTGAATGTTTAGTTTCATTCAAGATAATGAGGAACAGCTGCTACTTTCTTAGCTATTCATATTAAAGAACATTTTTAATTTCAGCTATATAAAATTGTATTTCATAGCAAATGCATTTTATTTTTAACAACAATAGCAAACTCTGAGCTAGTTAATGACATTTAGCTAACATTACTAATTGTACACTGAGAATCCAATCCTATTTTGTTGTACAAACAAAAAGTGAACAATCAAATTTTTCAAACAAAATTTAACTCAATTTTTTGTTTGATTCAACAAAACGGGATTCCAATTTGTCGAATCAAACAAAAGATTTAGTTAAATTCAAATAAAAAAAAAGATTTAGTTAAATTTTGTTTAAAAGATTTGGTTGCTCACGTTTTGTCTATACAAAACGGAATTCCAATTTTTTCGAGTCAAACGAAAGATTTAGTAAAATTCTGCTTGAAAGATTTAGTTGCGCACTTTTTGTTCACGCAACAAAATAGGATTTTCAGTGTGAGTCATTTTTTTCTACGTCCACCTTCTCCGTTCTCGGTTTATCAAAGCGCAAACATGCGGTGGAAATTAAAGCACCCGAACAGATACGCATTTACACTTACAGGAATTAAGGCCCGCCCGTACCGCCTCCCTGATTGATTTCAATTTCGTGCACACCGCGCACGTGCCGCATTGTACCGTACGCCGCGGAAAATAATCCCGAACAATTCGAACGTTCGAGTTTACGATCGGTTTTCGGCAAGTTCGCGGCGGTAGTTCGCGTTTCGTGGAGAAAGTTGGTTCCGGTTTCGCCCGGGCGGTGCACGTGTCTCCCGGCGGCGAGAACTTGCCGGCGGGGGGGGAGAGGGGGGAGGCTGTCGCTATATATGCGGATCAATGATAAATCGTGACAGAACGATACGTGCCAGCGCGGCGGGATGGTACGTACGTACGGCCAGCCGTGTCGGATAGAGTTATCAAAAGCAACGAGCGGAGTGCGCGGCCGCCTGACCGGACTCCGGGGGCGAAAGAAAAAAAACGAGGAGCCACCCAGTTATTGCGAAGGGTCTCCGTCGGGCAATTCCATCTCAGAGAGCAATCCGCCTCGCATCGAGAGACGCTCCTTCCACAATATCTTTTTTCCTACCTGTTCTTTTCTTTTCTCTCTCTCTCTCTCTCTCTTTTTCTTCGCTCTTAGAACCGCAACCGACGTCGCCGACTGTAAGGACGACGTATATATATATATATATATATACGCGGCCGAGTATCGTTCCCGCGGGATCGTGTCATTAATTCAGGGTTCGGTCGCCATTCGTATTGATCACAAGTATTTTCTATGCTAATGAGGAATAGAAAAATTTTGTGCCCGCGCGACCGCGGCGCGGCGTGCGCGCAGGCTGTGTGTATCGGGGAAAGGAAATGCAAAGAATTCCGCATTACTTTCACGTCGCTTGAGAGTTTATCCCGACAGATCGAACCGTCCAGAGATTAGGGCTGAAATATTCACTTCAGCCGTAAATATTACGTCCCGCAAGTTACGGCGAGACGAAGGAGTAAATATTACACGGAGAATGTAGAAATATCTTCGGGGATATTTACTTGATAAAAAATTAGGACTAAATACAAATATAGATGGTTCGCCTTGATTAAGTTATTGTTTAAATTAAGGAATTATTGAGGGATATTTCGAGTTATACATAAAGCTAACTTTGTTACCAATATTATTGAATTATTTGATAGAAGGGATAAAAAACATAGACAGTATAAAATTATTCATTCTTATCTCTTCTGATAAAGAAAAAAAAACGCGATATATTTATTCCAAAAGCAAGAAAACGCTGTACACATCAATAGCCGGTTGCACACTCATAATTGTGCGTTATTAACAAAGAGTTAATTTAATTTACGATCCCATGCTGGTGATAATACTAATAAATATTCTGCTTAAGCAACGTATGGAAATATGCGAGGCTATTAAGTGCGCCATTTTCATTATACTTGCTCATTATTGCGGGCGCGGGAGTGGCCGCGCTAGGAAAGTGCAAAATATTCTCTCTCCCGTTAAGAATAATCCTTCTTGCCCCGCCTAGGAGGGGGGGAGGGGGCCGGAGAAAAAGGAAAAGGGCGGAATGGTAGGATAGAAAGACCGCAGGAGAGCTTGTCCTGATAAAGTATTATCATTCCGCAAGTTTCCATGCAGGCTCCGTAATGAAATATTCAGCTTTTCGTAATCCCTATTCTACTTCCTGCTATGGTATTCTCTCCGACCTGTTCTGGGGTGGATATACTTACCGCATCCCGGCTGCATCGAGAGTCCACCACGGAGAGACTCGATGATCCGCTCACGAATATTCTGGAAATTATCAATATCCCCGGCTAAATTATTTATATGCTTAACCTATAAAATTACTGGGGAAATTTAATACAGGGCATTTGCCATATCTTATTTCCACGTCGCCGCTTACCGCGTCGCTGCTGTTTAATTACGCTTAAATAAATAAACGCTTTTACATCTCAAAATAATTGAATTGATTATATTAAATACAAAATGAGTTCAAGAAAGCAGCGGTGTTATTTTTAAGATAAATGTAAATGTCATTTTCAAAAGGAATGATATTCATTAAATTTCTTTATTTTCTCATATTTATACATTTATCATTTATAGAGTAGAATTGTTAATAAAAACGCACGTCTTTTCTGTGAAAACTTTTGCTTTAATTTTTTTATTCAATAATTTAACTATAAACATCTTTTTTAATTAAAACGAATTAAAATGTTATAAAGTAAAAATTTAGTTTATATTAAATACAATTTTTTGTTATCTAATTAGGTTTTAATTTTGACCAAAAAAATGATTTATTCTTTATTGTGTTTAACCTAATTTTATTTTAAACTTTATACAATTAAATTTAATTATTTTCTGAACAAAATTAGTCGATTATTAATTTATGTAAAATCTTTATGTTAATCTCGTGATTTATTCGATTTTCTCAAACTCAATGTATATTTTTAAACATTTAGTCGTTTATTTAATTTTATATTTCGTGTTTGTAACAAAAAAAACTTCGTCAAATTATCAATTAAAATGTTTACGAATAAAGAGAGATGCAAGAATTGAGAACATGCGGCTTTCGTTTAGAAATAATTCGTGTTTTGCTGGATGAATTTACGGCGCAATTTCGGCCGCTCCAGAAGATACACTGAAGAATGTTTAAACATTCATTGTAACTCAAGTTCTAATCCACCCGACTGGCGATTTCTTTACTTTACTCAGTATTGGCCGATTGCCAACCTCCGATGTGTATACTCGTTCTTTTTCGTAGCCTTAATAAATCGTAGAAGTTCGTGGGAAGAAAATTTACCACTGCCTAATAAAGGGTTAAAGTAATTTTAATTTTCCAAAAGTTCAGCAGTGCTATATGTGCGACGAGGAGAAGCGTCATACTTAAAAAATGAAAAATTAGCAATAACTGTAATATGAATTTCTATTAAAATATTATTGCAATATGATATGAAAATCGAGTAAATAATTATTAATATAGTTTCCACTATCTATTTTATGCAGAATGAATTTTATACAGAAATCTTTTAAAATTTGCATGAATATATTAATAGAATTACAAAATTTTATTTCGCAAACATTTAGACTTTTCTATTGGTTTAAGATATTACATTTTAATATACATTAGATATATATTAGAATGTTCTATCAAATTTGTGTTCTTTGTTATTGAGCAATCATAAAACATTTAATGTCGAAGGTTCGAATGTCTTGGAAAGAAAATTGTAGACATCATGATTCTAAGACTTGGACAAATTTTAAGAAACTTTCTATTAATCCCATCTTATTCCTATAAATTTATTAATCCCTAACTATTAGCATGTATTATATATCTTTAAAAGCATACTCTTTAAAAACGCTTTTACACAGTCAATTATAATTTGATATGAAATCTTGATGAATTATCGGGAATCCAATTGACGCGGCTAACTACATCTAAATGGAATTTAATGTACTTTTATTTAGCTAATCATTTAGACGAGAAATGATTGAGCCTAATATAATGTAATGCTTAATATAAAAATACATAGTCAAAGTTATAAAACATTTATATGTGTTATTGACCTCAATATGGTCACAGCGAATTACCAGGAAAATCGCACTGGAACGCGTTGACTGGGAGCTTTCTGTTAAAATTTAATACAAATGCTTAAAGGTCTCGAGATATTTAATACCAATCACTGTCGTGCCGCTAATGCTTAATTGTTTCCGCTATCTCGCAACTCGGACTCGTAATTTCACTTCCTCCTATATAAATAAACACGAAAAGTAACCGAAATCGTGCGAAAGTAACAGTCGATGGGAAACCCGAGGGAAACCTCCGCGAGTTTTCTCCGACCGGTGCATTCAACCACTGATTCGTCTGTATCGACGCCTGCGATGCAATGCACCGAAGGCAACCGAGAGAAAATAACATTGAATTCCTGCAAAAGGTTCCAAGAAAGTCGAACTATTTATTATTTTCAAGAGGATTGAGTTACGATCGAACGTAGAAACGAGGTACCGGCTTGAGATAGTCCGGGGATTATTGGCGAAGGAATCTAAATAGGATCTACCGCGTTGCTTGATTAAAGGAATCGAAGGCAAAAAATAAATTGATTGAAAATAAATTTCTTTATCTGTATTAATGTACATTTTGACGTAAATAATGAAAAGCAAGACATCTATATGAGTACACCCAAAGAAAAAAGTACTTTACGTTCGAAGTGATTTTTCCTATAATCTCACATTCTAAGCTCACTGTTTTACAGTAAACATATTCCTCTTTCAATAAAGTGAAAAATACTTTTTTCTATCTTAAATACTCTTGTTTGTACTATTTTTCTCTTGATTTTAGAGGAGTTCCTCTTGAGGTCAAAATAAGAGTAAAATCCTCTAAAATTTAAAGG